>SCDS01000340.1:0-40095 GCA_004149465.1 Drosophila nigromelanica | reverse complement strand
AAAACTTTTTGCTTAAGTAAAAGATAATAATATTCATACTTAAAGTCAAACAAATGAATTTTTTTGCAGTGTGTAAAGTGTTTCTTGACAGACTGTATAATCATTACATACTTACATACACACAATATACAGATGTATGTTTGTACAGTTGCGTGTTCAATTGTATTTGTTGACTTGAAAGCGCATATCGTGTTTGCAAATCGAGTTTGAAATTAAGTCCGAAAATGTTTCGTATTAATTGAAGCTTAATTAAAAATGATATGCGATTGAGCGTTTGTGTGAGTGTGACAGAGAGTTGCTGACAGTGCTGCCTTAAAAATTGCGCACATGTACATAAACAATTCATATGTATGTATGTATGTATGTGTGTGCACATGTAAGCTTAGTAATAGTGAGAAAGAACAGAGTGCCGAAGTATATATACCCTTGCTAGTTGATTTTTGAACAATTGGCTTACGCAGCTTTCGCTTACGATCTTAAAACATAAGAAGTTATATGGTTTAATCGACTGATCAAGAACACTCATATCTATGTTTGTATGTACTTTATATGGATCCATTTTGTCGCAAAAAAAAAATCAACAATAAAATACCCTCTTCAAGGGTATATAAAGTTAAATGTGTGGCTGAATGGCGAAAATTGTTAATAATTTATTGATGGCGGTAGTTACAACCATATGTGTGTATGTGTGCATGACCTTAATGTGTTTTCAATTGTGTGCCCAATATAAATATATACGTCGTATATAAGTGGGCTTCCCTTTAGGCATTTAATAAAAGTTCCAAACTGTTATCTTTTTGGGTATTGCCACCTTATTTAGCGATAATTGTGCAATGCTCGTAGAATTTTTTTATTTTTATTGCAATATTTTTTTTTTTTAGAAAACCCATAAATACTGAAAAAATGTTGTAAAAAAGCAAACTAAGAAGTACATTTGCACAGACTGTTGGGTGTTGATAAAGGCAAGAAATGGATACTTCCGTCTGAGTAGTCCATTAACTTAAAAAAAACGGTTAAAAAAAACTGTTATCCATTATAACATTGCCAGCCAATTAAAGTCGGCGATATTTGTGCTTTATCAATTAGTATTATGGTTTTTTTTTATTGTTCTGCAACTATATATAGACTTCCGTAGGTTCTGATAAATGAAAAAATGTATTATAAAACAAAACAAAAACATTTTCTAACAAAAAAAAAAAAAGGGAAACATGCAATAATACTTGTGGTGGATTTAGGCAACACCAGGCAGTAAGCAACAGGCGGAATAAAGTAATCTCTGCATTTTGTGTAGAGCTGCACAAATTGGGAAGGGTTTGAAGTAAATAAATATTTGGTTTATACCAGTTGCTAGATCAGCTATTTGGTTTATATACTGGCTAGCAGCCAAGAAGCTAGCATAAAACAAATGGTTTTTAACGAGCATGCAGAATCTAAATAGATGACTACATTTATCATAATTTCTGATATTAGTATATGTATGTATGTATATTGTATGTTTTATATGTGCAAAAGCTGAAGCTAATTCCTGGCCAGGCCATTAAAGTTCGATAATGTGCGTCGCATCGCACTGTCGTCCATGTCGTTGATTGTTTGAGTCTGATGATGTCACAACGAACCTTGGCGCGTCGCGTCACGTCTGTGTGTACATTTTATTATTATTATTTTTTTTTGCATTTTTTGTATTTTTTTCTCCTTTGTTTTTTATTCTTTTAGTCAACACAGACCCCAGCACCACCCGCAGCAGCTGGGCTGCTCTGTGCAACGCAAGCTTGTCACATTTTTCGCGCTCTAATTAAATCAAAAACATTAATTACACACATTATCCGTAAGTGCCACCGATTTCGAGTAGACCAATCGAATTTTACTCATATGGTTTGGCAGCATTGTGATAAAAGAGACATTTATCAGTTATTATGATTAATCGACATAGCTACATTTCTAATTGTATGTCATGGAATCTAATAATATAAAAATAATCACTAGTAAATTGTGTTTGCCTTTAGATAATTACGGAACTTAAAAGTAAAAAATCAACGTAAAAAAATGTGATAATCTTAAAAAATATTATTGAAAATTTTGAATGTTGGAGAATTGTTCTTATATTTCAAAAAATGTGTTAAAAATTCCTTTATAAATGAAATTCAAGTATAATACACTTTTCTTTGCTTATAAGCGAATAAATAATTATTTTAACAACAAAAAAATGTAAATTCAAACGTAATGTATTAAGAATTTTTATTTAGTATATATACTAAATATACCACGTGAGAAAGTGATTTTTATGCGTGTGCTGACATATGTATGTAAATGTAATTCCAGAAGTTTGAGGGTGAGGTCCACAAAAACTTCGAGACATGAGTCAGTACCAGCGAATTACCGATATATATATGTATATACAGACTTATGAGCTGTTTCTAGGGAAACTAAAATTGTATATGGCTTACAAAGAATTCTGTTAATGTATACAAGCTTGTATATAGTAAAAATCAGTTTTGGAAATTTATTTGTTTTATATGTTTCCCTGCGTATTATATTGAATTATTGCTTCTACAATGGAGTGGAAAAATGTGCAGAAGAAATTACACATTTTAAAATTTAACACATTGGAAAAATTAAGTATAAAGAAATTATTAAGGGGATAAACAGATGGAAAGATAAATAAATCCTACTACTACAAATAAAAAGAAACAAGAACGATGCAGTCGGGCGTTACCGACTGCGTTATACTCGTTCACGTTCTTAACTATTATTGTTATTTTGAAAAATTTCGGTGTTTTGGAATTTTTGATTTTTGCGATTTGCGAGGGTGGAAGTTGGCGCGGGTGCTCTCCGAAATTTTTGTACCGATCTTTAAAGGAGGTGACCAGTTATCTAACTGTGGGGGAGGTCACCAGCTATCTACAAATCAAATTTGGTGGCTCTATCTTTAACATTTTGGGAAATATTCACCTTTTATCGCCTTGCGATTTGAGGTGTATCGACATGTTATCGAATTGCCAGCCTCCCAGGGGGCGTGGCACAAAAATCTTAACACTTTGTCTGAAGAGGATAACTACAAGTATATATCCAAAGCTTCAAGCCTCTATCTTCAATAGCGCTGAAAAAAGTTGCATTCATCCGGACAGACGGACAGCTTGACGGACATTGCACAAACCCAATATACTAGTTTCACTACGTGAACGAGTATAAGAATATGTGCAGATAAATACAGAAACCATTCGACTTTTCGAAACAGCGCCAATAAAAGTGTTCCGGCTGTTTTCGAAAGTTGATGGCAGACCAAGCGTCCGCAACATATGCTTATGGATATATACATACACATATATGTATGTATGTCATATATCGTGTACAATATGCCAGGCAAAGGAAGCCATTGGCTGTCATGCCTAGGCCAAAACTAAAATAAAAACAAGAACAAACATTTGAAATCATTTGCCAGGCGATGAAGACTACGACGACGTCTTCGTCTGACTATTGAATTGTTTTCTTATTTGAATTTTAATTGCATGTCTGTGGAATGTTCCACTGAGCACCCCTCCTGATCTTTCGCTCTTTATGCCTTGCAGGGAACGTGAAGCGTCGCCAAGATGGGGGATATGTTCCGCAGTGAGCAAATGGCATTGTGCCAGATGTTTATACAACCAGAGGCCGCATACACCTCCGTCTCCGAGCTGGGCGAAACCGGCTGTGTGCAGTTTCGCGATGTAAGTCGCACGAACTAGACAAATCGAAAGTCGTTCCTTTAATAATCGCTTCTCGTTAATCCGCAGCTGAACTGCAATGTGAATATTTTCCAACGCAAGTTCGTGACGGAGGTGCGTCGTTGCGATGAGCTGGAGCGCAAGATTCGCTACATCGAGACGGAGATTAAGAAGGACGGCATTGCGTTGCCAGATATCCAAGATGACATTCCACGGGCGCCCAATCCACGCGAGATTATCGATCTGGAGGCGCACTTGGAGAAAACCGAATCGGAAATGATTGAGCTGGCCCAGAACGAGGTCAACATGAAGTCCAACTATTTGGAGCTGACCGAACTGCGTAAGGTCCTCGAGAATACGCAGGGCTTCTTTTCCGACCAGGAGGTGCTCAATCTGGATTCAAGCAATCGTGCCGGTGGCGTCATCGATGAGGCAACTGTCCAGCATCGCGGACGTCTCGGATTCGTGGCTGGAGTCATCAACCGGGAGCGGGTCTTTGGTTTCGAGCGCATGCTGTGGCGCATCTCGCGTGGCAATGTGTTCCTTAAGCGGTCCGATCTGGATACGCCACTGAACGATCCGGCTACTGGCCATCCCATCTATAAGACCGTATTTGTGGCCTTCTTCCAGGGCGAGCAGCTGAAGAATCGCATCAAGAAGGTGTGCACCGGCTTCCATGCCTCGCTGTATCCCTGCCCCAGCTCGCACAACGAGCGCGAAGAGATGGTCAAGAATGTGCGCACACGTCTCGAGGATCTGAAGCTGGTACTCAGCCAGACCGAGGATCATCGCAGCCGTGTGCTGACCACCGTCTCCAAGAATCTGCCCTCGTGGTCGATCATGGTCAAGAAGATGAAAGCCATCTATCATACGCTCAATCTGTTCAACATGGATGTGACCAAGAAGTGCCTGATCGGTGAGTGCTGGGTTCCCACCAAGGACCTGCACGTCGTGCAAAAGGCTCTGTCCGACGGCTCCGCTGCCGTGGGCAGCACCATTCCATCGTTCCTCAATGTCATCGATACGAACGAACAACCGCCGACTTTCAATCGCACCAACAAATTCACGCGTGGCTTTCAGAACCTGATCGATGCATACGGCATCGCCTCGTACCGCGAGTGCAATCCGGCGCTGTACACTTGCATTACATTCCCCTTCCTCTTCGCCGTCATGTTCGGCGATTTGGGCCATGGCCTTATTCTTTTGCTGTTCGGCGGCTGGATGGTGCTCAGCGAGCGGAAGCTGGCCCGCATTAAGAATGGCGGCGAAATCTGGAACATCTTCTTTGGCGGACGCTATATCATTCTACTTATGGGTCTGTTCTCCTGTTATACGGGCATCATTTACAACGATGTGTTCTCGAAGTCAATGAATCTGTTCGGCTCCAATTGGGTGAACAATTACAACACAAGCACCGTTTTATCCAATCCGACCCTGCAGATGTCACCGCGCACCTCCGCCAAGGGTATCT
Source organism: Drosophila nigromelanica (assembly GCA_004149465.1). NCBI lineage: Eukaryota > Metazoa > Arthropoda > Insecta > Diptera > Drosophilidae > Drosophila > Drosophila nigromelanica. The sequence goes on along the minus strand of SCDS01000340.1, from coordinate 34,923 downwards.
ACCCCTTGGGATTGGATCCCATCTGGCAGCTTGCGGACAACAAGATCATCTTTCTCAACAGCTTCAAGATGAAGCTGTCGATCATTATCGGTGTGCTGCACATGATCTTCGGTGTGTGCATGTCTGTTTGCAACTTTGTGCATTTCAAGCGTTATTCGTCCATCTTTTTGGAGTTTATGCCACAGATTCTGTTCCTGCTGCTGCTCTTCGGCTACATGGTGTTCATGATGTAAGCTTCTTTCACCTATCAATTTCATTTCAATGATTACCTAATGATTATCTGCTAGGTTCTTCAAATGGTTCAAGTACACCGCTTTTACCGATTACCAGCCTGAAACGCCTGGCTGTGCTCCATCCGTCCTAATTATGTTCATCAACATGATGTTGTTCAAGAACACACCGCCCCTCAGTGGCTGCGAAGAGTACATGTTCGAGGCCCAGTCTGGCGTGCAGAAGACTTTTGTCATCATTGGCCTTATATGCATCCCTTGGATGCTGCTGGGCAAGCCGCTGTACATCAAATTCACCCGCCGCAACACCGTCGCACATGTGAGTAGAGCGCCATGTGGCAGAGGATTCGACTTTTATTGATGTTTAATCCTCCCCAGGTCAAGCACAATGGTCAGCTGACAGGCAACATGGAGCTGGCCGAGGGAGAGACGCCACTGCCCACAACGTCGGAAGAAGCTGCTGGTGGCGCTCACGGTCACGATGATGAACCTATGAGCGAAATCTACATTCATCAGGCCATTCACACCATCGAATACGTGCTCAGCACCATCTCGCATACGGCTTCATATTTGCGTCTGTGGGCTCTGTCCTTGGCCCATGCCCGTGAGTACTTTGACATCTCCGTTAAATTGTATAATAATGTGCTCTTCACTTCCATTCAGAACTGTCCGAGGTGTTGTGGGGCATGGTGCTGTCGTTGGCTCTTAAGAGTACGACCTATGCGGGCGCAATTGGCGTGTTTGTAATTTTCGGCGCCTGGTGCTTGTTCACTTTGGCCATTTTGGTCATGATGGAGGGCTTGTCCGCCTTCCTGCACACCCTTCGTCTGCACTGGGTGGAGTTCATGAGCAAGTTCTACGAGGGCCTGGGCTATGCCTTCCAGCCGTTCAGCTTCAAGGCAATCATCGATGGTGAAGAAGAGGAGTAATTGGCAACGCCCAGCGCCACAGCAATAGCCACAAAATATATGAGTAAACTATATGAATAATATGTCTGTTTTGTTTTGTTAAATATTTTTGTTTTCTTAATACTGTCAGTATTGTGGTACTCTTCCCACATGTTCCAATCAGTTAATGTATTCCATGCGTTGACAAATGATTTCTGTTATGTATTCTCAAAAAATCGTTTCAAGCAATAATCTGATATTCGTTGTTACAAATAATTTTAAATTAATCAGTCAGTGTTCGGTTAATGTCTGTTTAGAATTTATCATGATGATATTTGTGAGCCTTGAGATATCCTTATTATAAATTTTAAGCATATAGTTAACTTACTTGATGAAATAAAGAAAGAAGAGAGCAGCAATGTATTGGTTTCATTATATATAGCTATTTATATTATAATGTATAGATTATGTTTAAAAATGTTTTAGCATATAAGTTTTAGCTATTTTATTTTTGGCTTAGACGAAAGTACTACGAAATTCATACAAAACGGGACACAGAAGGAGCGACTTTAGTATTGCACTTTTTGCACTTTTCGTTGTTTAGTTTGTTAAAATTCTCAATAAGTTCAAGCTTCGAACTGCGATATTCTTGAAATAGCTATATATTGTTCTGTTGCGTTTAATAAACCAGCGCTTGACTGGATATTCTTTTGCTCTTGCTTTAGAGATCCGATCACCAAGGCAATAAATTTATACCGAGATCTCTTAATTTAATTAAATAACTTCATTTTCGTTTCTTCGATTTCAGTTTGAACTTCTTTCACCGACAAACGTTTCACAACTGACAAAAGACTTCAAATTATGTACTTTAGAAAACAGTGTAAATGGTTTTCTGATTGTCCAGAAATTGGTTTTTAATGCCTAGGGGTTTTCGCTATCGAACATTACACTGATAAGACCCCTAGAACATTTCATCAAATTGATAGATAGGCCCAATTATGCATCAAGCCTGTTGATTTTTCCTTTATCTTGTGGAAGTTTATCCAAAGCATGCGCCCACAAGATAAGCCTGGAAAGTTGTACATAGCGCCAGCCCATATACCCAAAGTTTCGACTTAGAAGTCACTTGACCACGTCAATCAGTTCACCTGGCGTCATCAGAGTGCGCGGAGGTGCCACTGACTGTTTCAAGAAAATTAAAATGTGTAGCAAGGTGAAAGGATTTTTTTGTGGCACGGGCCAGCAGGACAGCATTTTCCGCAGCGAGAAAATGTCCTTGGCGCAGATCTTTCTGCAGCCAGAGGCCGCCTATGAGACCATATCGCAGCTGGGCGAAATTGGCTGCGTGCAGTTTCGCGACGTAAGTTGAGTCATTTGATCCAAATAAGCCATCCTGGTTATGAGTGCTCCGTGCCTGCAGATGAACGAGGGCGTCACCGCGATGCAGCGCAAGTTCGTCAACGAAGTGCGTCGCTGCGATGAGCTGGAGCGCAAAATACGATATGCGACAGCGGAGCTGGCTAAGGATGGCCTCAAAGTGGTCGATCTGATCGAGGACTTTCCGCCGGCACCCAAGCCCAAGGAAATAATTGAACTGGAGTCCCTGCTGGAGAAGACGGAGACCGAGATCATCGAGCTGGCCGCCAACAATGTGCGCTTGCAGACGAACTTCTTGGAGCTAACGGAAATGATTCAAGTGCTGGAGAGAACGGAGCAGTTCTTCTCCGACCAGGAATCCCATAATTTTGATGTGAACAAGCGTGGCACGCACAAGGATCCGGAACATTGTGACGGCAGCTTGGGCTTTGTGGCGGGCGTCATACGCCGGGAGCGACAGGTTTGAAGGATACGCGATCTAATCCTGAGCGATAAGTAAAATGCAAATTGATTTTCAGTACGCTTTTGAGAGGATGCTGTGGCGCATCTCGCGTGGCAATGTCCTGGTGCGTAGCTGCCAAATGGACGAGCCTGTTAAGGATCCCAAGACGGGTGAAATGGTTTACAAGACCATTTTTGTAGTCTTCTTCCAGGGCGATCAGCTGCAGGGGCGCATACGCAAGGTGTGCACAGGATTCCATGCCTCCATGTACCCCTGCCCGAGTTCGCATCAGGATCGCGTGGACATGATCAAGAGCGTCCGCGTACGCATCGACGACCTCAAGACGATCATAAGCCAAACCGAGGATCACCGCTCCTGCGTGCTCAAAGCAATCATGAAGCAGATACCCAACTGGACGGCCATGATCAAGAAAATGAAGTCGATTTACCACACCCTGAACATGTTCAATGTGGACTTGGGCAGCAAGTGCTTGATCGGCGAGTGCTGGGTGCCCAAGCGGCAGCTCGAGGAGGTCGAGACCGTATTGTCGGAGGCCTCCGCTGCCTTGGGCAGCACAGTGCCCACAATTTTCAATATACTTGAGACGCATAAGACGCCGCCCACGTATTTCCGGACCAACAAGTTCACATACGGCTTCCAGATGCTGATCGATGCGTACGGCATTGCCGACTACCGTGAGGTTAATCCCGGACTCTATACCTGTATATCGTTTCCATTCCTGTTTGCCGTCATGTTCGGCGACATGGGACACGGTTTTCTGGTCTTCCTGCTCGGCTTGTGGATGGTCCTCGACGAGAAGCGTCTGAGCAAGACACGTGCTGGCGAGATCTGGAAGATTCTGTTCGGTGGCCGCTACATCATCATGCTGATGGGCTTGTTCGCTATGTACACGGGCTTCATCTACAACGATTGCTTCTCCAAGTCGTTCAATGTCTTTGGTTCGCACTGGGTAATGCAGTACAACAGGACCACGGTGCTCACGAATCCGTCACTGCAACTGAACCCATCGACAGATACACGTGGCACCTACCCAATGGGCATAGATCCCATCTGGCAGTCGGCCAGCAATAAGATCATCTTCCTGAACACCTACAAGATGAAGCTGTCGATCATCTTTGGTGTACTCCACATGGTCTTCGGCATCTGCCTTTCGGTTGAGAATTTCGTTTATTTCAAAAAGTATGCAAACATTTTTCTACAGTTTGTGCCGCAAATCATATTCCTGCTGCTCCTGTTCGGCTACATGGTGTTCATGATGTTCTACAAGTGGGTGCAGTATTCGCCCACCACCACGGACGTGGCCCGTTCGCCGGCCTGTGCTCCATCCGTGCTCATTATGTTTATTGACATGATTCTGATGAACACGGAGACGGCTGCGGCCGGCTGTATGCCGTCCATGTTTCCCGCCCAAAGAACTCTGGAGACGTCACTGTTCGTTGTGGCCATCATATGCATACCCTGGATATTGCTGGGCATGCCCCTGTGGACGATGTGCAAGCGCAAGTACATGGTGTGTCGTTAACCAACTCCTGATTCCCTAGGTCTGGGATTAACCTTTAGGGTTTTTTTTATAGCGCGGCAAGATTGAACACTTTGGCGATACCATCATGGAGACAATTGAAATCTCCGGCAAGGAAGTGATTATAACTGAAATTGAGCCGCACGCCCAGATCGCGCACTTGAAGCGGGAAGAGCAGGAGGCGGAGGAGGAGGAAGAGCCGATGAGTGAGATCTGGATTCATCAGGCCATTCACACCGTCGAATATATATTGAGTACGATTTCTCACACGGCCTCGTATCTGCGTCTCTGGGCCTTATCCCTGGCACACGCTGGTAAGTAACAATTGTGCGTGATCCTTAAAGGATTTTGTCCATGTACCGCAACTCTTGCAGAACTCTCCGAGGTCCTGTGGACCATGGTGCTGTCAATGGCCCTGCAGATGGGCGGCTACGTTGGCTGCATTGCCATTTTCCTGATCTTTGCCGTTTGGGTGTTCTTCACCATTGCCATTATGGTCATGATGGAGGGCCTGTCCGCCTTCCTGCACACCCTGCGTCTGCACTGGGTGGAGTTCATGAGCAAGTTCTACACTGGCACCGGCTACGAGTTTCAGCCGTTCAGCTTCAATGCCATGCTAACAGCCGATGACGAGGACTAGGCGCTTATCTAATCTTAGTGGGTCAAAGTTGGGGCCCATTAATAAAATGCAGCATACCAAAATTGGCGGGTGTTTTGCTCTTGTTGTTCGTATTGGTCTTATTGGTCTGGTTGGCCCACATAGCGACGTGGTTTTGGCTCGAAGCTGAAAAAAAGGTCATTGCATTGAGGGCAGCGCTCAGCGAAAAATTCTTGCCAATTGAAGCAGATTTCCATGGAAACGAACCATGCTGGAATTCAAAACTCTTTTCGCCGAACGACAGCCAAACGGCGAAGCAGCGCTTATTAGCTTGGCCCATGCTCCGGCGTTGCGCAGTTGTCGAGCTAACGAGCTCCGGACAAGTCGAGCAATATGTTGGGTCAACTACAGTTGGCGCTGATAGTCATCGGCCTGCGGCTGGCCGTTTGCCAGGCGGACACCTTGGTGCAGCTGCATGTGAATCGTCCGTACAACGATGTCAACGAGAAGTTTGTCAGCTTCGCTGTCCGGCCGGAGGATCTGTACGATGCACTCGATGGCAAGAATCGCAGGGCGGTCACCAGCATGGCCGCTCTGCTCGGCGATGCCTATGTCAAGTTCGTTGGCGACTTTTACTTTGCCTCCAATGCGCCGCAGCGCCTACGCAATCCCACCAAGATCATCTGGAAGGGCTTCAATCGCTGGACGCGGTAAGTGAATCGCAATTTCTGCTGGACATCTACATGCATATATATTTATGAGTGTGTGTCTCTGAAGGGCTGTTAATTGGACAATGATCATACCGGTGCCCTATGCGCCCGACGAGTGGGACTCGATGCACACGCTGAAGATACTGAACACCTCCTATATGGTGGGCATTACGGACTGCATTTGGCAGCTGGGCACCGATTTTGGCACGTCGCGCGCCAAGGACTATGTGCAGGAGCTGACCACCCTGAAGCTGATGACGGACACCTTCGGTCCCTACGTGGACAGCTGGCGTGTTATGGGCGCGGACATCTCAGCTGGCAGCAGCGCGGACGAGACGCGCAAATATGTGGATATGTCCAAGGACCTAAATGCTGCATTCGGCTGGACGCAGTGAGTATGCCAGCCAGCCAGCCAGATTCAGTTCAAGTAATCAATTAATCAATTTTCAACCCACAGACCGGCCAACATGCTGCCCACCAGCAGCCTGGGCAGCTACATCTACGACAGCGATCCGGCGTTGAAAACGCTGCAGCAGCAGCGCGTGCCGCTCTGGCTGACGCTGCCGGAGGAGGAGAGTGCGGCGCAGTCGATCAGCAAGCGGTTGGTGGGCGATGAGACAACGGACGCTTTGCGCTGGGCGCAGACGTTGGGCGATGCGGCCAGCGGTGGCTTCGATGTGGTCTTCAAGCGGATGCGACTGCAGGACTTTGAGCGGCCCAACTTTAGCTACTATGTGACGGCGCTTTTTAAAAAGGTCATGGGCTCCAGGGTGTTCCCAGCGCGGCCGCTGAACGCATTCGCGCCGACCAACAAACTCTACACGCACTGCGCCAATGCGGTGTCCGGCGGATTGGCCTTTATGGTGGTCAACACGGAGGAGCAGCCGACGACGATAACCGTGAGGAGCATGAGTCGTCTGTCCAGCAGCGACGTTTGGCAGTATGTGCTGACCGCGCAGGATGGTCGCGTCCGTCTGAACAACATGAAGGTGAGCCTAAACTCCACGCTGCAGCCGCAGGTGAAGCCCAAGGATGCCGGCAAGCCGCTGCAGCTGATCACGCCCAGCATGTCCGTTGGCTTCTGGGCTCTGCCCAACGTCAACCTGGAGCACTGTCAGTTCTCCGAAATCGAGGCGGACGATGCCAGCGCTGAGCCAACCTCGGAGAGTCGCCGTTCCAGCGGCTACAGCTCGGCGGATCGTCTGCTCCAGCGCCTGATCGAGGAGACCGCTGTCTCGCGCGGCTCGCTCCAGAGCACCATTAATCGCCAGCGGCGCTTTGTGCTGGACAACCCGGAGATGGAGGCGCCCGGCACACTGCTCGGCAGATTGCTGCAGCCCTTCAACGCGGCGCAGGAGAAGCTGGTGCCAGTGGCGGTGGCTCCAATCAAGCGGCAGACGAAGGCGCAGTCACAGAACGTGCAACCGTTTGAGGCACTCAACTGGCTGAGAAACGTGATGGAGCAGACCCGGAGTGTGGAGCAAAGGCGCCGACGCAGCAGACGCAGTCCGGGCAGCTATGGTGGCCCCTTCTTCTACAACCGGCAGGGCAAGAAGACAACGTTGACCAAGAAGATAACTGAGATCCGCAAGCCGGAGCGCAAGGTGAAGCCACTGTTTGATCTGGGCGAGTTTGACGAGGAGGAGTTCTTCAAGAAAATGGGCGAGCAGCCGGAACCACCGCCGTACAGCCGCCTGCCCGAGGGCGATGTCCATCTGAAGCACATAGAAACGCCGGACGGCGAGGAGAGTGAAATGCAGCCGGACCCGGAGCCGATCAGCTACAAGAAACGCCGGCCAGGTCTAAGGAGGCCACTGAAAATCGTGCAACGCTCGCAGGAGAACAGCGCGGAGGAGCTGCAAGCTACACTCAAGGACCGGGAGCGTCAACAGCCCCGCCTGCTGCCTACGGAATTCTTCGAGGCTCTGCCAGCACCGATGCCCAAGCACGGCAAGCATTTGAATCTGGGCGCCACCTTGAACTCGCTCCTGTTTCCCGAACCCTTCTCCACAAAGAGTGAAGCCCCGAGCAAGACCCGGAGTGAGCCACAGGATGAAGTGGAGCCGGATGTTGAGCCGGTGGAGGGAGATGGCGACAAAAAGCGCTCAGCAAAAACCGGCCATAAAGCCAACGATTTTCTGCAGGCACAGCGCGAGCTGAGCAAACACTTCCTCGGCCACATTAAGGCGCACCAGCACGAGTTCTCGCCGGGCGATGAAAACATGCCCGGAGCGGATGTGCTGGACAGGGAGGTCAAGCCCGCGCACAGTAATGACAATGAGGAGGATTACTTTGGGGCCAGGAAGCCAGACAGAATTCCTGTTCCCGCACCCAAGCGGCTAAAGAAGCTCGCCGACGAGAGCATCAGCTCCTGGTGGGAGATGCCGGCACGGCGGCGTCGACGTGCCTTGCCATTCCACTATGCCGACGAGTTGCTGAGCTCGAATGTGATACACAAGGACGATCAGCAGGAGCTGCTGCCCCTGGGCCGCTATTCGTTCTACGAGTACAAGGTGGAGCTGCCCACGGCGACGCCTCCCAACAACTCCCAGCCAACTGAGTCGACAATCATGAAAATCGGCAGCGCAAAAGCGCCAGCTTCAAGCTGCCGCAGAGGCGCCATGTCCGAGAGCATAGTGACCAAGGTGAAGTCCAAGGTGTCCAGGTTTATGAGCATCATCTCGCGGCACATGCACGACTGGTACAACACCCTGACAAAGCATCTGGACAGCGAGCATACAAGGCCGCCCTCTGCGAGTGTGGCGGGCGAGAATGCCGTAAGGAAATAGAGATTTGTAAAAGTCTGTGACACCTAATGTAAATATATACATATATTTATGTACAATGCGATTTATTATATAAATGTGGAAGGCACAAAATATAATTATTCTATTATTCATGACATTAATACGAAACAAATTAGTTTGCTGTTTTCCATGCCAAGACATAATGTCAGTTGGAAAATTTTTTAAAATATGCCTTTGTTTATAAATTATATTTTGAATTTCATACTTTTTTAAAAACTAATTTTAAAAAAATTGGAATTTAAATGTACGCTTGTGAATAATTCAAATGAATTCCTGCTAGTTTTTGAACACATATACAAGTTATGTTTCAATATATTTCAATAGTATTAAAAAGACATTTAAATATATATACATACATATATATTTATTTTTTAATTCTTTTATGCATTTTAAATAATATGTAGCATTTAGCTGACAACAATTTTAAATTTACAAGCTTAAAAAATAATATTTGATTGATTTAATTTAGAGCTTGAGAATAGTTTTTGATATTACGATTTCACTCTTCTCTATTTTTTCTTCAGTCTGTTTCACTCTTTAGTCTAGCGAAAGACCAACCCAAAGAAAAGCCGCAAAACAAAGCCAAACAGCCTCTCAGCGGCGGCATTCAAGCTCAGCTTCAACTTGTTCCGCCAGTCGACAGCACCAGCAACAACAAGCAACAACAAGCAACAACAACAACAGCAACAACAAATAACAACAAATATTACGGCTATTTACAATAACAATAAAAACAGCGGCGATCGCCGCGAGAGGTTCCAGCCAAGAGACCCTCGACTCTGCAGCCAGTCTCCGAGCGAGCGTTCAAGGCGAAGGTTGTGATTGAGTCGAGTCTTGAGTCTTGAGTCTGGAAACTTTGCAGCGACGAGTTCAAAGTACAAACCTACATCGATTGCAATTATATAGTACATAATTAACACTTTGCCAGGTGAGTTGCCATTGATTCGCAAGACACATAGCTGACGCACCAGTTTTGAACCAAAAACAAAAAAAAAACAAAACAAAAAACAGGTCAGTTCTGGCCTAAAGAAGTTGCAGGTAGAGAAGCGTAACCAGTCAGTCAGTTTGTTTCAGGCCAGGCCATTTTTTAGTGACGTGGACAGAAAAAAAACAACTATAAAACAGAAGAAGCAGCGTTGTTGTTGATGTTGTTGTTGGTTGGTGTTGCCTTGTGGCAGCAACAACAACAGCGTAAATCTCTGGCTTTCTTTTGCCCACCTGCAACGGCAATGAACTTTACTTTGGCCTCGACCAGCGCTTCAAAATCAGTTTCATAATTATTTATCTTGCACATACGAAAAGTGAAAGTGTAAAATTTCGGATTTCGTATTTCGTATTGATTTTTAATTGTCTATCTTTAATGAAGTTATTGGTTAACTGCATGTTGAAAAAAAATTACAAAAAAATTTCGTTAGATCTTGAGCTGGTTTAACGGCGAAACGTGTTTCGAATTGAGATAAACGAATTCGTCGTGTTATATAAACTAATTTGCATATATGTATATATACACATAATAATGTACACCATATTATTTATAGGATGGGTTTCGTCTTGGCCTGGTTGCCAACTGATCATTATGTGCGCGATTTATGCCTCATGACACTCACAGCGGCTTTCGTAGCCAGCTTGCTCAGTATTCGCTTCTATTTGCGTATTACGGCGGGCCGTTGTTTCACTGAGGTAAACCCCACAGCCCCAAACTCTTCCCAGCCACTAAATCCGATATCCCCATTCGAGCCGTTCGAGCTTCCGCCCAATACTCAATTCTATCCCACTAAACAAATCTTCAACTTTTCTTGGATAATTTTTAGTTTTGAGGCCGCTATTCAAATCTCATAAATTTACTCAAATAGACTGAGCTGATTTTAATATACACAGAAATATTTAACTCTTTATATAGAAAAGTACCCATAAAGAACTTTGCCCGGTTAAGCCGTGACGTGTACACTCAATTTACTGTACGTCAGATCTGGCAAACAGCAGATAAGATTACGGTATGTGTATTACTTACACCTGACGAGATCGCTTACCTTCGCATTAGAAACAGCAAAGCTCATCAGTTTATGAGCTAAACACTCGCAGTTTTCCACGGGGGTCGGCAATTAAGCACATTTTTAATTACCGCAACGAATAGAAAAAAAGTAAGAATGCTCTATTGGGGAGTGCCCGACTAGTAGATACCCTGAGCTGTCGTTATAAACACTTTAACCCCTTTACTTAGCTTTACTAATTTTACCATACGTTATCTTTAATAGCTTCTATAAATATATTCATTTGAATCAAATTTGGCTTAAAGCTTAAACTTAAAGCTTAAACCATTTGAGGTTACTAAATGTTTATCGATTTATGGTTTCTGAGATCGATAAATTCATACCGAACTGACTTACAGATAGACGGACATCGACTCAGCTGTTGATCCTGATCAAGAATGAAGTATATATTCTTGAGATACCTATTCGGAGATACCTCCTTCTATCTGTTATATAGATGTGAACAATAGGTTCAAGGTACGATTACGCCAGGTACAATTTTAAATTAGGGTTGCAAATAGTTAACCGCCCATTAAACAGACTCCCGTAGAATTTTCCATGACCACTGAACAGCATTTACAAATGTTTTCCAGACAAAAATGGAGGGAAAAACCGTCATCATTACTGGAGCCAACAGCGGCATTGGCAAGGAAACAGCCAAGGATCTGGCTGGACGTGGCGCACGCGTCATCATGGCATGCAGAAATCTGGAAACAGCAAATGCTGTTAAGGGTAATAACGCCTAAAAGATAACACTGATATAGCTTTAGCATTACTTAAATCAATTATCATTTTTTCAGACGAAATCATCAAAGAGACCAATAACAGTAAAATTTTGGTCAAGAAGCTCGACTTGGGCTCGCAGAAATCTGTGCGCGAATTTGCCGCTGATATTGTGAAGACCGAGCCAAAGATCGATGTGCTCATCCATAATGCCGGCATGGCGTTGGCGTTCCGTGGCCAGACCAGCGAGGATGGCGTCGAACTGACCATGGCCACCAATCATTATGGACCATTTTTGCTGACCCACTTGCTCATCGATGTGCTGAAGAAGAGCGCACCGGCGCGAATTGTCATTGTGGCCTCAGAGCTGTATCGCCTGTCCTCGGTCAATCTGAATAAGCTGAATCCCATTGGCACTTTTCCCGCTGCCTATTTGTACTATGTGTCAAAGTTTGCCAACATTTACTTTGCCCGCGAGCTGGCCAAACGCTTGGAGGGCACCAATGTGACAGTGAACTTCTTGCATCCGGGCATGATTGATTCTGGCATTTGGCGCAATGTGCCCTTCCCACTCAACCTGCCCATGATGGCCATCACGAAGGGCTTCTTTAAAACAACCAAAGCGGGCGCACAGACGACCATCTATCTGGCGACCTCCGATGAGGTGGCCAATGTGTCTGGCAAGTATTACATGGACTGCAAGGAGGCCACCTTGAATGCAGCTGCTATGGATATGGAGAAGGCGCGCCAAATCTGGGAGGAATCCGTTAAGATTGTCAAGCTGACTCCCCAGGATCCCAAAATCTAATGAGCCTCATAATAATTCTCATTTTTACATATTTTTTATTACCTATATAATATCTGCAATTGGGGGAGAATACAATAAGCCTAAGTTTTTCACATAATAAAGAAAAAACGAACTTTTGTAAAAACAAGATTATATTATTATTTTATTTAACTTGTGAAAAGCAATTTGGCAAAATAATTGTTGCTTGCTGCATGGACATTCAAATTTAATTCGAATATTTAATTAGCCATTGCGTGTATTCAGTGTTTGGTAAATTTATGGCCTCAATTGGCGGGAAGCATTTAAAATTATTATTTAAATGTATTAATGATATTCTTTGACTTTTAATTGTATTTTTTTTATTAATTATATTCATAAGGCAGCTTTTGAAAGCTACTCCAGCCAGAGGTAACTGGTAACAGAGGTAAGGATTAATTCAAGATTTAAGATTAAATTTTCATTATTATTTTTTAATATGCACGGTTATTGTATGAAACAAGGGTAAAATACAAATATTTCATTAAAAAAATATTAAAACAAGTAAAAACGTCGCAGTCGGGTGTAACCGACAGCGCAATACTCGTTCACAGTGTAATAATACATACAGCCATTATTGTTACAGGCATTATTGTTAATCTCTAATTAATTATGACAAATACAATCCATTAAAAAAAGGGAAATTCGCAATTCTAAATTTTGACAAAAAAAATTTTTCGGATATGAGGGGAGAGTACATGCTTTTTATCCAAAAAATGTTGTTTTCAAAAATTCATATATTTTAAATGTGAAATCGATCTAAATGAAAAATCATGATCAAAATGCCATCAAACATGAAAATCGGTTCAGTTTTGGCAAAGTTATGGAAGTTTAAAATATGAGAGCTATAGAGCTGAGAGCTTTACTTGTCAAAATTTTTGCCAATTTTGTCATGATTTTTTACAAAAAATTTGACCCCTTCAGAATCGGGTTTAATGTTGATTTTTATACTAATATTGACTAACACAATCGATTAAAAACAAAAATTCGTAATTAAACATTTTGAAAAAAAAAATTTTTTTAATAAATAAAATATTTTTCACGAAATATCCTAAAAAGTACAAACTTCATTCATATATGTATCTCATCGTTAGTCGTCTTACACTTGCTGGTTGAAATGTCATTCATATACATATTGTCGTAGGTTGGCATGTTACTATCGGCATAATTTGGTGCCAAATTATTAACTCACAAGTTGGCAGAGCTTTGCAGACTGGCGCTAAGTTAGATACATGTAACATATAAATTCTGTTTTTTTTTAACCATTCATTGTTTTCTTTTTTATTTGCTTTAGCGTCAAATAAATTGCTTAAAACATGTACCTACAAATTGGTATATCGTGCATTGTGGGTTGTACTGGGTTTTTGTTGGGTATTATCTCTGAAAGTTGATATGATTACCCCGATAATTCACGAATATTAACAGCTTTAATGTAAAAGGAAACTAATTTATTTAACAGAGAATTTAAAACTTACCTTTTTTGTACCTAAATTTATTCGATATGGTGCTAAAATACATAAATATACGCAAAACAAAAATCTGGTTCCGGTCCGTGAACCAAGTTCCGAAAATCAATGCTAAGTGAACGTTGCTAACTTGACGCTCATCGGACATTTGGTTCGTTCAGTCGAACGTGTTCAAAATGTTTCGATAAAACTCTAGCTCTCTCCTTCGCACCAAATTCGCGAGCCTGTCATATAGTTCTTTTTCCACTCTGGTATCATAATTAATTCAAGCTCTTAATTGCAATTGTTAATTAATTAAAGTTCAACTAGCAACAAGCGTGAGATGAGTGAAACTATTAACACCGCGGCGCAGTTTCCGACCTTTGAGAAACCGACCGTGCAGTTCAACGAAAAGGGCTGGGGACCATGCGAGCTACCGGACACGTTTAAGGATGTGCCTTATCAGCCATTCAGCAAGAACGATCGTCTGGGCAAGATCTGTGACTGGACAAGCACCTCCAATAATGACAAGAAGTATCAGAGTAAGTTTTCAACCAAATTTTGGCTTGCATATGTGCAAAGTGAGGTTATGTTCGCATGTCGACGCTTTGTTTGTATGTGTGAATGTCGTGGCAGCCAGTTGGTTAAAAATCGTTTGTTTTCAGACAAATATGCTTCTACATTTGGCACTGGCAACCAATATGCCTACTATCATGAGGAGGACGAGACCACGTTCCATCTGGTGGATACGGCGCGCGTCCAGAAGCCGCCGCATCAACGCGGACGCTTCCGCAACATGCGCAACTCGCGCTCGGGACGCGGCCGCAATGCACGCGGCGGTCTTAATACGCACGGTCATGGCATGACCACGCTGAGCAGCAAGAACGTGAAGGCGCGCGATCCACGTCGTGGTGTTGGCAAGCGTTTTGGTAATCGTCCGCCGCCCAAGATGCGCGAATCTTCGGTGGCCGTGCGAGCCGACTGGGCCTCTATTGAGGAGATGGACTTCCCGCGTCTCATCAAGCTATCGCTGCCGAACATAAAAGAGGGTGAGGACATTACCACGTGCGGCACACTGGAGTTTTATGACAAGACGTACGATCGCATCAATGTGAAGAACGAGAAGCCGCTACAGAAGATTGATCGCATTGTCCACACGGTAACCACCACTGATGATCCGGTCATACGTCGGCTGTCGAAGACGGTTGGCAATGTGTTTGCCACGGATGCCATTCTAGCTACGATTATGTGCTCGACACGCTCTAACTACTCCTGGGACATTGTTATTGAAAAAGTTGGTAAGTGGGATCTCTTGGCTGTAAATAAATGTCACTTTTCACTAAACAATAATTTCAACGACAGGTGAGAAGATCTTTATGGACAAGCGCGACCATACGGAATTCGATTTGCTGACTGTAAACGAGACGAGTGTAGAACCGCCCACCGATGACGACAGCTCGTGCAATTCGCCGCGTAATCTGGCAATTGAGGCCACCTTTATAAACCACAACTTCAGCCAGCAAGTGCTAAAGACCGGCGACCAGGAGGCCAAGTACAAGTTTGAGGAAACCAATCCCTTCATCAGCGAGGACGAGGACATACAGGTGGCTAGCGTGGGCTATCGCTACAAGAAATGGGAACTCGGCAGCGATATTGTAAGCACTCCTATTCGAATTTGCGTAGCGGCCAAACCCCAATTTATAAATGATTTGCAGGTTCTGGTGGCGCGCTGCGAACATGATGGTGTACTGCAAACGCCCAGTGGAGAACCGCAGTTCTTGTCCATCAAGGCACTGAACGAATGGGATTCGAAGTTGGCTAACGGCGTAGAGTGGCGCCAAAAACTGGACACACAACGCGGTGCCGTATTGGCCAACGAGCTGAGGAACAATGCCTGCAAACTGGCCAAGTGGACGGTGCAAGCTGTGCTGGCTGGTTCTGATCAGCTGAAACTGGGCTATGTATCGCGTATCAATCCTCGTGATCATTCGCGTCACGTCATCCTCGGTACACAGCAGTTTAAGCCGCACGAGTTTGCCACGCAAATCAATTTGAGTATGGACAACGCCTGGGGCATTTTGCGCTGCATCATTGATCTGGTAATGAAGCAGAAGGATGGCAAATACTTGATCATGAAGGATCCCAACAAGCCAATTATACGCTTGTATGATATACCCGACAATACATTCGATTCGGATGACTCGGACGATGGCGAGGGAGATGATGGTGAAGGTTTCCAGCAGGTCTACAATTATGCCAACAACAGCAACAAAATT
This sequence comes from Drosophila nigromelanica, assembly GCA_004149465.1. Classification (NCBI taxonomy): domain Eukaryota; kingdom Metazoa; phylum Arthropoda; class Insecta; order Diptera; family Drosophilidae; genus Drosophila; species Drosophila nigromelanica. Next base: position 19,035 of record SCDS01000340.1, on the reverse strand, counting down.
TAGTTTCATTTCCAGCTCAGTGTGCATCGTAACATTATAAATACACACACACATACATAAATACGTACTCGTATAATCATAACAATAACCGGTTAAACAATGCCAAATCACAATTATAATTTTGATCTTGGCTTTAGCTTTAATCATTTGATTTTAAGTTGTCTTAATTTACAAGTTCAACGAATTCCGAGTAAAGCGCAAACTGGAAATAGACTCGTAGAGTTCTGAGAGTTTATTAGGGCTGGGTTGTTGGGTCGTTGGACAGCAGTGCAATGTTCCTAACCGTATACGCTAATCAACAATCGATCACCTCTGACATCTAGCCGATTTATTGACCGAGATAACGCGCGGCATCCGCCTATCTGCCTGTTAAGCATCAACCAGCCGTCAATATGAATGCAAGTTTAGTCTGAGCGCGAAGCTCGCGGCGATCAAATCACGCAAAATTCTCGGATGCTATATCGTCATGTTGGCTACACTTAAGCAGCAGTTTATAATGCTGGGCGCCTTGGGCGCCATTGGCATTGCTGGTAAGATCTGTGGCGTTTTGCTTTTACATCATGGGTCAGGGACATTGCCATCCTGTTACCTAAGCTTGGCTCTACTCTGACCGGTTCTACCGGTTAGTGTAATCGTGTAATGCTAATTGATATTGACTTCATTTCGCCGCTGATCTCCGTTAGCCGCCGCTACTGCGCAATTCAGCTATGGCAGCTGCGAGACGAAGGGCAGCAAGGAACGAGGACTGTGCATACATATACGAGACTGTCCATTCCTCTACGAAATACTCAACATTACCAAGACGACGCCCGAGCAGCGGCAACTGCTCGCCGATAGCCAGTGCGGCCTGGATAACACACGTCAAAGCGGCTTGGTGCAGCGTATTCTCGTATGTTGTCCCGATGGCAAACGCGTTAGTCAGGGCACTGGCACTGGAGCTGTATCTGGCTCTCTCTCCCCAATCGAACCGCGTTCTGCCGAGCCGGGCAATGTGCTGCCAAGCATAGGCGAATGTGGTGTTTTGTTTGCCAATCGCATCATTGGTGGCACAAAGACGCAGCTCTTCGAATTTCCCTGGATGGCGCTGCTTCAGTATAAAAAACGTAAGTGGCCGCAAGTTAACTACTTTCCAACGAGATCATCTGGCTGATTCCTTTCCCAAACTGACAGCTGGCAATGAGTTCGGCTTTCATTGCGGCGGCGCATTGATCAACTCCCGCTATGTGCTGACAGCCGGCCACTGTTTGGCTAGTTCCCAGCTGGAGAAATACAACTGGGAGTTGCACAGTGTGCGTCTGGGCGAATGGAACATTAGCACTGCGCCAGACTGCGTCACCGAGCTGGGCAATAAACAGCGAACTTGCGCGCCCATGCACATTGACATCGAAATTGAAAAGAGGATATTGCATGAGCTGTATGTGCCACCCTCCATTGATCAGATGCACGACATTGCACTGCTGCGTCTCAAGCAAACGGTCAGCTTTACGGAATATGTTAAGCCCATTTGCCTCCCGGTGGGCGACGATGTGCGTAATAGCAATTTTGAGGGATATGCCATGGACGTGGCAGGTTGGGGTATAACTGAGGATGGCAACCCCAGCGACATAAAGCTAAAAATTACTGTCGATGTATGGAACCTCAAGAAATGCCAGGATAAATATCGTACATACCAGATGCATTTAAATAGCTCGCAATTATGCGCTGGCGGCCAGTACAAGATTGACTCTTGTCAAGGTGATTCTGGGGGCCCACTAATGGTTCCCACCAATGTTGGGATGCAGGACATTTTCTTTGTAGCCGGCGTCACATCGTATGGTCCCAAACCGTGCGGCCTGCAAGGCTGGCCAGGTGTCTACACGAGAGTGGGACAGTATATCGATTGGGTGGTAGGGAAATTAGAAGCATAATTGGATTAACTAATTTAATAAATAAAATTGATAATTTATTATTCACATAGTATCTTGCATTTTCTAGCTTATTAAATATGAAGAATGCGGTGACCAATTACTTGCTTTTACATTTAATATAGTGGAATGCAAAGGCTTCCAGCTGTAGCTCAGATTAGGGCCAAGTGTTATTAGACTAACGTATAAACAATAAATATAAATACTATATAATTAAAGTTCATGTGAGCAAACGAAAAATATCAAAGAAAGCTTAATAAACTCTCGCCAATATACAACTATACATATACACATTCCAAGTTCAATAAATTCAGGAAAACTTGATGGCTTACAGAGAGAAAACTAATGCTGGCAATTAGCACTATTGACATTACACATTTTATAGGCAAAATTTTCTTTTATACGCATGAACTCGTGGTTAACATAAAACGAAATAGGGTCTAACTAAATAAATAAAAAATTTTACAAATAATAAGCGACAAATTTAGGAAAAATATCTTCTTTTTTTGGTTATAAAGTTTGTTAACTGGTCGATAAGCCAAGTTAATAAGGTAGAGGATATTCGAGCTGTGATTTCTTAATTATAAAAGAAATTGATCCTATTAAAGGCTCAGTTTCAAGAGCAGGCGGCGATAGTCTTGTGTTTTATATAATAGGCACCACAACGAAGGCAAAGCTGACAAACATTGAGCATTGCGAAAATTCGCATCAATCACACATCCTCGGGTGCAGCACGCGGCGCCGTGGCCACAACGGGAGCAGTAGGCTCATTTATTTCATTCTTTTCGAGAGCACCTAACTCGTTTTGTAAAGTCTCCAAGACACCCTTGACCGCAATGCAGAATCCACGACTGCAGGGCAACAATGGAAACTCTGGCATCTCACATGGTGTTATATAGTCCTTAGGCATATCTATAGAGGGCAAATGAGTTTAAAAAATATTTTAAATGTTTACAAATATATTGAATTTACCATTAATGCTGGTTATTTTTAATCGTTGTGCTTCTGCCGAGTATTCGGACCAGGCCGTCATGCGGCCATGTAACTCGGTACCAAATTCCTTATAGTGCTCAATCACTTCCTTGCGAAAGATTATTGGGGGATTAAGCAATTGCTTCACCGTGGAATGGACAATTTTTATAATCGCCATCTCATTGTAGACGCGTGAGTTCTCGTTGCCCAGCTGGGTACCTAAAAATTTGTGATATTATTGGCATTTTTCTAAGATTGGCTTCAATTTGTGCAATAACTTACCACGCTGTTTCTCGTAACCGGCCTCGTTATAGTAGGGCTCATCGACCAGTATGAGTCCCTGTATAGAAACCAGCACCTGCAGCATTGTACTCTGCGGCGACCACACTTCAGTATCGCGTCCCGTCCAAGTGCCTAGGAGTGAGACGCATACCTTGCCTTCCTCATACAGATTTGGATTAAGACGTTCCGTACAATAGCTAATGTAATGACAGGTGGGCGGACTTTTTGGATAGTCGCTACCCATTTGGAAGTCAAAGAAAAAGAGGGCGTTCTGGTAGGGCGTGCGTTTAGGTCCAACCATCATAACGGACATGAGATCCATGCGATCTTCATAGGCGCGTACCATAACTCCTGGAGGAAGCGATGCCTGCAACATAGCATATTCACGCTGAATGGCTCTCTGATACTGCGCCTTGTTGTTCGGATGTATGACGCTTCCAATGAAATGATGACTGAATGGAGCACTGGGTAACACCTCAAAACAGTGGTTGCTCGTTGTAACGAGCTGCTTGGGCGAAGGTGACGAGCACGCTGTTGGGCTTTCTAGCGGGGGCAATGACTCAGATAGTCCATTCAGATTCAGGGGCTGCTCCATAACTTGATCCTGCTCCTTTTCATATGCTGGCGGCACGTCATGATCTGAAATTTCTATATCGTCATACACGTCTGCATCCGCATCCGCATCCGCATCAACATCGCTAATGTGCTGTTCATCTACATCTTTGTCTTCGCGTTTTCCTCTGCCAAATGTTTCCACTATTGCTTCGCGGCACTTGGCCATTTGCTCTTTGATCAAAAAACAAAAAACCTCACATACGTCTGCATCGTTAATGGCCACGAGCTCAATACTGGTGCTGGAAGTTGTTCTCCAGATTTTCTGTTTTTTTTCACCTTGAGTATTTTCCTTTGTTTCGCTGGGTCCAGTGAGTTCACTTGAACTATTTTCACCGCGCGAATGAACCCCTGAATCATTCTGTAAGAAGCAAAAATTACATTTAAATAATAACATTAATGTGCTCTATTGGAATGCTTGCCTTATTATTCTTATGTTTCTCAAAAGCCTTGGCAATGCTGATACGTGCCGTTTTGATCATATCGGTATACTCGCTGCGGTACTTGGTAATCAGCTCATTGTAGTTTAGCTGTGTCTCGCTCTCGGACAGTGAGATGTTGTCCAGAATAACGGACTGCTCGGGGGAGTCTTCGACGTTTATTTTTTCACTACTGCTATTCTTTTTGCATTGCACCTCGTCTATATGTGTAGACGATTTGCGCTTATTTGGGGTCGATGTCGATGCGGCTTGTCCGCCTGCTGGCAGCTCCATTTTTACTAATTGGTGGACAACTGGTGAGACTACGCCTTTTATGGACACCAGTTGCTCAATGTTGTGTTGAGATGCAACTGCAACAGCAGATTGAGGGGAATTTGTAGTATTTTTGGCTGCAGCTGGCGAAACAGGTTGCTTTTCGGGTGATTTTTTCTTGCGGAGAATGCCGTTAAAGTAATCTTCGTGAAAGAAATCCGTTTTGAGGAAATGATCTAGGAAACGGCAGTTATGGTATACGGCCAGTAGATCTTTGAGGACATCTGCCTTGCGCTTCTCTGGCAGTACATGGAAGATTTTCTCCAAGCGCTGAATGGCTTCTTTGGCACGATCGATTCCCAAAATGATGTGATCCTCTGCATCCATTGATGCAGTGCTACTGCTTCTGTTTATTGTCCGACTGTCCTCTGACTGTGTTTCCCATGAATTCTCCGAGTCATCAGACTCGTACGCATCCTGCGTATCGCTCTGATGAATCTCGAAGAGATCCTGCGGATAGCACATTGTGATGTGGCCCTTGGCCCACCAAACACGCACGCGCCCATCTGGAAAGTTATCAATTACTTGGCCAGCAGTGGAATTGAGATCATCTCCTGTGAAATTCGACACTCTTATGACCATGGTGCCCGGACGGTACTGATAGTCGGCATGATCTTTTAAATCATAAACGCTGTATTCCTCCACTTCCTTGCAAGATGGACTATAAGGGGGCTGGTCAATGATCGATCCGAACAGATAAGTTAAATACTTACACTGGATTATCCATGTTCCCATAGATGTTGAACCACTTTACTTTGGCTATGCGTTCATCATGATCCACAGACTGTATGACTCCGTAATCCACCTGTGATGTACTGTAATCGTTTGCCTTGCTTACAAAATCCCCTGGAAAGAACTCATGATTGTCCAAATGATGTATCGGATACAGGTCAGTCGAAGGTATGCCCGACTCAACTGATCCATCCTGCCACACAACCGTCAACGAACTATACACAACCAATGTTTCTACTATCATGTCATCGCCATCTTTGGGATCACTTTCCTTTCTAGGTATCGCCGTTTTTTTGCTGGGACGCACTCTTTTCTTGTTTGATCTGCGTTTAAAATTCCGTGTGACAATACGGGCTGCCTGAGAGGCAAAGGAATTTAAAGGGGTAGACGCATTTTCTGTCTCTGGAGTAACAGCTGCTGATTCAATCGTATCGGCTGTGTCCTGACTCTCGTGCGTTGGCTCCTCATCAGCCTCATCGTCCACAGTGTCCCAGGTCTCATCAAAGTTTCCCCGTACTTTTTTCCCAGTTAAGTTAGTTGAGTTAGGGCACATCTTAAGTGCTGTATTACCCGCTTCGTTCTCACCAAGTGAGCGATTCAATCGCTGATTGCTGGGCTTACCAACTAGACGGCGCACCTTGAACATGTGAGCACTGCGTGAGCCGGATGCCGTTGACGGCGAAGGCGTGTTCTCCAGCCCAGTTGTGTTTGTATTGTTTTGCTTTAACTGCTCATTGTGCTCGACTTGCTTATTTTCCTCACTCTTTTGGCGCTGGAAAATGGTTTGGTACAGCTTGGCTGCAAAAAAGATAAAATATATACGTTAATTGTAGGAATCGCAATTCTATCATACATACCTTGCTCTTGTTCCCAAGTAGAATATTTGATAAGTTTATCACATTTCGAATATTTGAGGTAGAATCGATCGTGAATTTGCAGCATATAAGATTCGTAAATGTTCAGACGCTTAACATTGGCTAAGTCGTCGCCCTTGATGCAGCTCTTTGGCTGTTTTAGTGGATCCAATTCATTGCCACTGTCGAACTGCGGCGCGGCCTTAAACGTCCATGCCACAGTTATGGAAGTTGTCTTCACAGATTCGACAGTATACTAAAATACCAAAAAATGAAATGTATTAAAGTAAAATTAGTGAAAATTTAAGAACCTCTTCTCTACACAAAAACAACACAAAGAAATATGACAATATGGACACTGCTCGTACTAATGAAGAGGAACATTTTTCAACTAACCATTGAGCGGCGCTTGCGATTGGTTGGTAAAGGTAGATCAGGTGTTAAGTTGGTGACGCGATCCAAAGGCGGAAGGCGTCCAATAACCACATTACTTGGGTAGTATACACTGGGACTAAACACTTCACGCCCGATCGGAGCATAAGCGTCCTTGAACTTGTGAAAGTCGTTTGATGTGATTTCGAGGAGCGTGCCATAGCTTGATCTGCCGAAGAATTACATACGAGAATTTATTAAGTGGGGGATACACCCTTTTGCGGTTGCTTACTCACTTTAGCACGGCAGACTCATCTACGCCGATGGTGTAGCCAATCCAATTGCCCATGCATACGGGCATATCCCGTGACCATTCTGAAATCGGCTTTAAGCGCTCCGAGGGTACATTTCTGATGACGTACTTGGTGCCCAGCACCTTGACATCGGCACTGACATTTACATCGCGCACATAGCCAGCCTGACCAGACATATGCTTCTGTCCAGGGAGGCGGCGTCGCACCACATCACCTGGCATTAAGGTGCGGTCGACGAGGCCAATCTGAAATGTTCACAACATCGTTAGAAATTAAATTTGAATTGGGATAAACCCATAAGAAGAACGCAAACACGTGTCAACAATAAATTGCCCGAAAAACCAAAACAGTTGTCAAAGCAAAAGTAACAGTTATTTACAGTTGTGCACACATACGTATGTACAGATGTTCATACATGCATGCATGTTAGGCACTGTCATTGATTACATAACCTCAATATACTTACAGACTTTTCGGCTCTGACAATCTCTTTGCCATCTGGATAGAAGGCGACACGCACCTCGCCCTTCCCTAGCACGTCCTTAGCCTCCTCCTCCTCGTCCGAGGAGTATGACTCGGCTGTGCCCGTAACGACACCAAAGCGAACACGCCCTTTGCGATCGATGCGAAATACTTCATCCTCGTAAAAGAACTGAAATTCCCGGTTGTCCGAACTTTTGGCAGCCGATGAACCGCTGCCCGCTTTACGACTGCTGGCCGTACTGCTCGCTACAAGTGGCCGCGATTCCGTGGTCGGTGAGGATGTAGCCGCTTCAATTTCCATATCCTCTACTGCCGCTGCTGCTCCTGCTGCCGGCGGCGCTGCTGCAGCCTCCACAGGGGTGCCACCGGCTGGGGCAGCACCCGAAACTTGACTCAACATATTACCAATTGTGAACTGCGTGAATTAAAAGAAAATATGTCAAATTTTGATTCCCAACGAGTGCACTCTACCACGTTGACTATTTGTGGTTTTCAGTGCCCGAAGAACTAAGCATTCACTCAAGCCTACTAATTAAGCTGTACCGCTGCGCTGTGCTATTTGCCAGCTAGAATTCCTATATAGATTTATTTACATACCATGTGCCGCCTGTCGGCAGAAAGTTGTGTTTCCTCTAGTAAAATTTGTGTAGTTGCTGATTCTCTTACTTTAAACAATTTGATTTATTTACAACCGAGCACCGAGCACATACTTCTATACTATTTGAAGTCTATACTGGGGCTCTGAAATTTTATTACAATTCTGACAAATTTAAAAAAAAAAAACTAAAAATACAACATCCAAAACTAGTTAAGTTGGGCTCAGTACCTTGTATGTTTTTCGAACAGAAACACATTTAACATTTTACTAAACTGTAATTAACAGCGAGCGCTCTGTTGCGTCGGTAATATATTTTCGGCATTGCAAATCAAATGATGCTTTTGTAAGTGTCGTTTAATAATAATCTTTTTTTCTGGGATTAGTCTTAGAAGATGGCGAATTAACTTTAATTTAAATTTAGCAACTGTTAACTAACAGTGCCAAAGTAAAACTGTAACATTGCTTTTGCTTTTTTTTTTCGAATCGAAGAATATATTCGCTCAAATATGTACATATGAATTCTCTTAGCATAATACATATGCTCATTATACCCATTTTATTTCATTAGCTAAAATAAACCAGGAACGAGTAAGTATATCGTAAAGTCGATAATTTATAGGTTTTCGATAAGTCTTAGATGCGCACGTATTTTAAATGCCATCCACAAGACATCTACAATAAATAATTAGTAATATAAGTAACATCACCATGATTAAACCCCTGTTAAAATGCAAAGAATTGTGTGAAAATGTTTAAACAAAAATTTGAAGCTGCGACTCGCCAACTTTTTGTATCTAATGGAAACCTGTACTTACACGTTTCTTAAAAGTAATTGGACGAGAAAATATATATTGTATCGAATTGCACGTATTTACAAATTTCACAGTGAAAATTTTTTCACGAAAGTGTATATTTAGATATAAAAAAAAATTATACTAATCTGAACCAAATAAACAAATGAGCCTAAAATCAAGACTTGCTTTGTTTTCCAATATTATTTTCGTTTAACGTAAGCTTTTTATTAATTTCTCCTTACTTATTTTAATATACATTCACAAAGTGAGCCAACGTCAGATAAAGTGTTAAGGATATTAAAGCTGGAGTCACTGAATTTAGTATATAGATTGCTGGTGACGTCCTCAACAGATTGCAACCTTGATAACCCGGCCACGCCCACTAAAACGCCCCAGCACCCCCGCACTAAAATATCGGAAATACCTATATCTCCCATAGTTTTTGTCCTGAGTCACCAAATTTATGATATTCTAGAGATCTTGCCAAACATCACAGAAAAAATAATTCGATGCTAAAAACCGATTCACCCGACAGCTCTAATTGTTAACATGTGTACATTTCCCAACATTTTAAAGCTAGAATCACAAAATTTGGTATTTGAGTTGCTGGCGACCTCCTTTAAAGTTGGCGATCTTGATGTCCCGTCCACGCCCACGGAAATGACTTGAAATCGAAAAATAAACCTACTATATCTCAAATCAAATTTAGTAGGCAGTTTTCGTATGACCTCCTCTAAAGATCGAGCCGAAAAATCTTCGCCACGCCAATTTCCGCTTCCACAAACTACAAAAAACAACATTTTATAAAATATCGATAGGAATGAAGGCCGTGAATGAATATAACAAATATATCACTTCTTATCTATCCATTACTAATTTTTATTATATATAATATTGTTTCTTTCAGTTTTCCTGAATATTTTGTTTTGGATTTACATTTAATATATTTTTGCTAATTTTTTCTCTTTAGTGGTAGGTTCTAATCTAATCGTCACCGACAACAGGCAAATAAAACATCCTCGTGTCTATAATTTTAGGCCTATATGCTTTGTTATACCAAATAATATTGTTAAAACGCGGCAATGAAAAAAGCCAAATTTTTTCTAAGTCTAGTCTTTTATTACCATAAATTATTTTCCTAATATTGCAAATTTACATATTATCACATCTAACAATCATTGGTGGGGCATAAGGTGAATGGCGCACACCAAATGAATAGGAGCGACCCGATCTACCAGGACGATAATACATCAAATCATAATAATTAGGACCTGGACCAACATTCTCTTTACGCATATTACAAATCGGCCTCATCGAGTACTGAGGCGCACGGTTTAGTTTCAGATTCAGATCGTCCGCAGCATAAGCAGCCGGACCCGGTGAATCTGCTTTCCTGTTTAGTTTTGCTTGTATGCCCCTAATGAAAATAATATAGTTAGCTCTCGTAAAATCATTCAATTCTGGATAATACCCACATGCTATAGGCGGGTGCCGATGGTTTTATGGGGCTGACTTCGAATTTGTAAGCACTCGGACCGGGCCCATATTTCTTGAAACTGAAATCATTGCGTTTTGCCATTGAATAGATAGGCGCGGTTACCCCCTTGAAGAATGGTTTATTGTGAACATCGTGTGCACCGGGCCCGGGGCCAACTCTTTTATCTGCGTTCAATGGATATTCAGTATTGGGACGGATGCGAAACTATTTAATCTAATTGATTTACCAATTATTTTGGTTATGGGAGCTATGGTATATTGCTGGCCGCCACCCTTTCCGTAGCGCGTTAGCTTGTCTACCTGATAGGCGCCTGGTCCTGGTCCTGGATCGGGGCCCAGCATATTCGTACGGGCCCCGAAGGAGTACTGCGGCATGCGCTGTTTCCGGTTATCGTGTTTCTCATATCCCAGGGTTGGGGGTAGCCCGTAAGCGCCAGGACCAGGACCTACGAGTGCAGGAATTGGTTAATAGCAATCTTAAATGCCGAATTTACCTACCAAGAGGCACACGCGCCATGTTCGCCTATTGCAATATCGGAAAAAAACTGGTTGAATTTTAAAACTCTTACGAGTTGTTGCCGAAACGGATTCTAATTTTGAAGTGAGACCTATTCAGGCAGATCCGAGCTATGTGCCAGCGCTCACATGAAACTAAAGTCATGGCCAACTAGTTTAAATCCGATTTCAGGTGTAATACATTTATAATAAGTATACATAAAAGCACATTTCATCTGCTTCTGCAGAATACTCTTTTATTTATAAGGTACAACTTTTTTTTTTAGCACGCTTGCGTATTGAAGCATTCTTGTTATTATTATATAAATATATATTTTAGTTTGTAAATAAGTAATTTTAGTGAAGAATCTAGGTTTGAGTTTAAGAATTGTCATAGCCAATGGTAGATTGTTTACAACTATTTTAAGATATTTATTGATATTTAATTTATAATTATATATGTATATTATATAGATTTACCCATTGAAAATGGGCAAAAAAAGTATACTTGTTTTTGTTGTTTTTCTTAATCAGGGCAACGAGCTGAATTGATTTAGAAATGTCCGTCTGCATGTCCGTCTGTTCCTCTGCATAAACGGGTCGATTTCGGCAACCATAAGAGCTAGAGATTTCTACTTTTCAAATATAGTGTGGTCCATGATCAGATCAGATCAGATCAATAACTCTTACCGTTATACTGAAACTAAACAAAATCTACAAGAACCTAAAACTTGTTAAAGCTTATTTCGTAGACTATGAGAGCTAGAGACATGAAAGTTGGTTCAAATGAATATTTTAATATACTATATAATAAGAGAATCTATTGCAAGAAAAATGATCATAATCGACTAAGAACAGTAAACAATAAAATAAGACAAATTTCACAATCCAAGATGGGTGCGGGGCATCTCCGGCTCAATTGCTCCCGACTTGAGCAATATTGCTTGTTTAAACTTTTAGATTTATTTAGGAGCCTATTTATGTAAGTACTAAATGTCTATTTGTCTATATGATTATATGAGTGAAGGGTGGGGCTAGGTGAAGGGCACTGCAAGGATGTTGTCGCGACTAAATGTAGGGATAGAGTCCTCGACCGTGGCATTCTTATAAGGCGTCATCTGGGATTGAGTAGCCAGTATAGAGCAGATAATATATTCAGATTTAATTGATGCTGTCACCAATTATTTTATCCTTGCTAGCATATTCGCAATTTAAATCGAATATATTCATAACTGTAGGCCACTATTTGGAAACATCAAATTTAAATTAACGGACACGTGCTTAAGCTACAATTTAATTACAATTTTCATGTTACATAAAGTTTTTTCTAATATTGCAAATCTACATGTTATCACATCTGACTACCATGGGTGGAGTATACGGCGAATGGCGCACACCAAATGAATAGGCTTGTCCAGTCCTTCCAGGACGATAGTACATTAAATCATAATAGTTGGGACCGGGACCCAGGCTTCCCTTTTTCATAGTACATCTGGGTCGCATCGAGTACTCGGGCGCCCGATTTAGTCTAATATTCAAATCCCCTGCACCATAAGCCGCCGGGCCAGGTGAGTCAAACTTCCCCTTCACCTTGGTTTGTATGCCCCTGATAAATCATAAATCAAATTAGTTCGTGGCCAATGCCAAATCTGCAGCAAATACTCACATGCTATATGCTGGTGCGGCCCGCTTTATGGGATTGACGTCGTACATGTAAGCACTCGGACCGGGTCCAAACTTCTTGAAACCATAAGCATTACGCAATCCCAAGGAGTATGCCGGTGGATTGGTGCCCTTGAAGAACGGCTTTAAGTGAACATCGTGTGCGCCTGGGCCGGGCCCAATTTGTTTATCTGCGCTCAACGGAGATTCAGTTTTGAGACATATACGAAACTGTTTAATGCAATTTACGTACCAATTATCTTGGTCATGGGGGCTATGGTGTACTGTAAGCCGCCACCCTTGCCATAGCGCGTTAGCTTGTCTACCTGATAGGCGCCTGGTCCTGGTCCATGGCTGGTTCCTAGCATATTCGTGCGAGCCCCGAAGGAGTACTGCGGCAAGCGCTGCTTACGGGCATCGTGCTTCTCATAGCCCACAGTTGTGGGCATCCCGTAAGCGCCGGGACCAGGGCCTGTCGTTTGGAAACTCGTGAGCTGCTCTCGCCAGATATTTAGTTATACGCTTACCTATAGGCACACGCGCCATGTTGTCTTTTAATTTATTGCAATATTAGAAAAAAATCAATTAACGATTAATTTTGAACCCTTGCGAGGTGTGTTCTAAACGGGTTCCAAAACTTCAATAAGAACACAAGGTTCTCAAACATATATGTGCAGGATCCATATGAAGTTCAGGTCAAGGCCAACTATTTTTTTTGAAACTAAAGTCATTTATACAAAAGATGGATTTTTGGTATGTTACGGCGATTTCGTAAGGATTTGGTTAATTATTGCTTAAGATTGTATTGAGTGCAGTTGTTATTCCAGGTCCATGGAGTTATATAGCTGCTTATACCGCGAGCCACGCCCACTGGTCTGCATAAGCAAATCGTTCTGTTGTTCCCTCAAGCTCTGTGTAGACATAGAAAGTATTTGTATGAAACGCTTTTGCTGGGGTTCAGGCACGTTCAGGCTCCTACCTTCGGATCATATTTCTGGTATAGATAGACCAATATGGGCCCGTACAGTATATTTAAGATTCCCACAATACGCATTAGCCAGGCAAAGCCAAAGCTCTGCGCCAACTCGCCGCCAATCAAAGGAGCTGCCAAGCATAAAATAAACCGGCTAGACAATCATATCAGGTCGGCGAACGAACCCAGTCTTACCGAGGCAGTAGGCCAGGCTAACCGAGGTCTGCTGTATAGCGTAGACCGTGCCGTAGCTGGAAGTAGAGCTGCTGGCCTCGCCGTTTTCATCCTGCGCCAGTGTGGCATCAACAAAACTGGCCAACAGTGGAACCAAGGCCGCATCGATAACACCAATACCGAGTCCAAGGGCAAAGTGTGGCAACAGAAGCTGAGCAACGGTCGTGGCGCTTGGAATCTGCATTGGTAGATTTAAGCAACAACAAAAAAAAAACAATTGAATTGAAGCCGGCAGCTAACTTACCAAAATCGAGGCGAAGCCAACCAGCAGCAGGCTGATGCAGGAAACCTTCAACTGGCCGTAACGATAGGCGATGCTGCCAAAAAAGTTGGTGCCCACAAAATAGCCCACGGAGTCCGGTATAAAGACTGTGCCCAATTGCCATTTGTTCGGATGGAGGTACTGAATTAACCAGATGGGCAAACACGGTTCCAGTATGGCCATTGTGGATGTGGATAGCCAAATGGCGATGACAATGGCCAAGATCATTTTGCATTCAAGGATCGCCCGCCATTTGGGCTTCTGTTCCACGACTAATGTTGCCGGCTGCACGGACAGATCCATGGTGAACAACTGCAGACCTAGGCTCAGAAATATAACAGTGGAGAGTATTATAAAGGGTGCCGATTTGCCCACCATGTCGTACAGTATGCCGCCAAAAGGATAGCCAAGCAGGACGCCCAACGCAATACTGCCCAGTATGATGCCCATGACCTTGGAGCGGCGTGCTTCCTCTGGGTAGTGCTGTGCCACCAGACTCATACCGCACACACCAATACAGGCGGAGCCGACGCCCTGGATGGCTCGAGCCAGCAGCAGCATCCAATAGGATTCGCCCACGGCAAACACTGTTTGGGAAAACATGACAATAATTTGAGGGGTTATGCTATTTTTAGCAGGCAATGCAAATTTACCGAGCGAGGAGATCAGAAGGAAGCAGGTGCCAACCACAATGGGCAGTCGATAACCGCATTTGCTCGACATATTGCCAACAATGGGATTGAAAATCAATTGAACCAACGCTTTCATGGCCAACAGCAGCCCAATGGAGCCATTCTCGTGCGCCAGGCCAGGCCGGAAATTACTGTTTGTATTGCTGTGGCTGTCGACCTTTGTGGTTGTGGGCGCATTAGTGCCGCTCAAGTGATTGCTGGCCAGCATATTCGGCATCGTTGTGGTCGTGAGCAGTTGCAGCAGCGTAAAATTCACCATCGATTTGCCAGGTATTGGATGCTTGGCCATGTAAAATTGCGCCTGTTCGTCGTTTCGATACGCTAGCTGGTGTACCAGCGGTGCCGAGGGTAGTGCTCCCTCCTCCAGCCGATAGCCCTCGAATGTTGGCTTCTCAAGGCTGGCCAGATAGTCGGGTAAAATGGGCACTGAAAGCGGCACAATTCATCTATCACAGCTATTATCTAGTAATGGTTATCTATTAATTGGCATTACCTATCACGGTGAGAAGCACATTGTCCAGCAGTAGGGCAATATACACAATTACCGCTATGAGGCATCGGTTCTCTAATGCGCCATTGGACGGCGGCGTCGAGCTGCGTCTGGCGGAGATGTTCAGCTTGGACGCAGCCTGGCCACTTGTTGACTTCTCCGACATAGCGTACGCGCCAAGAATCTGATTGTAACTAACACAAACACAAATACAAACACAGACGCGGCAAGTCTTTGTTGCGTTTACACTGCCATATGGCCTACACGAGGCGCGCCACAAAGTATGCAACAAAAAGCGAAAGCAAAAGCTACAAAAGTGTGTACACTCACACACACACACACACGCACACAGTCACACGCACACGCTCGTACAAAATTGAAGAGTACGCGCTCTTTAACCAACAGGTGGTGTTGCTGCCTCGTCAACGTGTTTGTGGCTATTGAAAGGTTGCAACAAGCCGCCGCATGATTTTACTGACAGCGTGCGAACCGAACGATCCGAACGAGCACACGAGTCCCAATGGCCGAGGGCACAGCCAGCAACGTAGGCCAACATGCACCACGAGAGGAGAGCATATGCACTGCTCCATGACGTTTGTATCCACCAAAGGAGGATAATTTTATATACAGTGTTTATTCAATTTATAGGTATAGGTATGTGGTATTATAAACTATAAACGTGATCATTTTTTAAATAGCACTCAACTTCGACTAAGACAAACCCTTCAGCCTGGGATTGGAACTTGCCTCCTCGTTATTCATCCGCCTAAAATTCACCTATCGAAGCAATTTCTTTTTACTTAAAGGATAAGATTATACTTTACTTAAAGTATAGTATATATCTTTATATAGCACTCAGTGATTTGACTCGAAAACATTGTTGTTCAGTTTGAAAACTCGTCCATAAAATAGAGTAGTTTCTTGCCATGTACTGCCTATTTAATGTCGTTTTTGTTGTATGTCCTGTTGCTGCTTACCGGACTGTTGTTCTGCCTGTTTCTTCTGCCATCGCCACGTTGCCACGCCCACTGGAAGCGCTTAAAGTTCACACGACGTGAAGGCCTGCGACCATGCCTTGTCCCTGATAAGCGCGCTATAGATTTTTCAGACTTTCGAATCATTTTCCATTTCATTGAGCTTTGCGCTGTTTAAATTTAGTCCCCTGGGTGCTCTGCTCAACATCAATTTGTGTCGGACTGCTTCAATTGTTTGCCAAAATGGAAATAACGCACATCCAAACTGGTTGCTCAGGGGCATTGGGAGGGGAGTGTGAGTAATTGGCACTTGCACTCTTTTACGCGTTAACTGCGACCCAGTTGTTTATATATATGCTAATATTTTCAATTTGACTTATCATACCTAATATTCCGAAACAAATGGAAAATTCTGTATAAATGTTTCTCTGTTTAATTTTTTTATTTTGTTTTTTGTTTTTGTTTTTTGCATTTGCTAATCTTTTAAACACCTGTTTTTTCAAATAATAAATAGGGCTAATCTTAGCCGGGTTTCAAATACCAATCTATTTTTTATATGTGCCAATATAAGTGTGTCTACGATAAGATAGACAATTTGCTAAATATATAAACCGAATCGAAATCAGTTAGCGCAACTTTCATTTAAATACTTGGATAGAATATAATTTATATTTAGATATTATCTTATTTTCACGTAATGCGTTAAGATAAACTTCAATAATCAATAATATTTGGAAAATAGTGCACGTCTGTATTCTATATAGAATTATGCCGTAATCTATTTTGTAGTTACACAGCGCTTATCCCACTTGGCCACTTGAGATTACTTCTAAAGAGAAATTTGCTTAGGCCTCCAATGCCGTTAGCAAGTGAATTAGTTAACGGGCCGCTCTCTAATCGACTGGTCAGAAAATGGACAGGTGCAAAAGTAGCTTGCTCCTTGGCGCTTTGCTGCTTCTGATAGCCGTAATTGGTAAGTGTCGGCGTTAGTCATAAAAAAACACACCTGTTTGATAAAGTACTCGCCCAGGTGGCCAGGCTGAAACGGTTCCTTGTAAGTTGCAGGATGCAAAGTATGGTAAAGTTTGTGTTTGCACTGCGGATTACTGTGATTATCTGGATAATCCCACACTTGATAAGGATGACGAGTTCGCGCTTATCTCCAGCAGCAAGCAGGGACTGCGCTTCGACCTGAGCAAGGGCAACTTTGGGACAAACGAAAAGCATATTATTAAGGACTATGCAGAGCCTGTCCCCGAAGGCGCAATCCAGACCAATGCCACGAATATATCACAACTTCTGGATCAGGCTCTAGCCGGTATTTTCTCGCAGTCCGGAAGTGCTGAACCGAGCAGCAGCATCACTCGGTCCGTGACTCTAAAGCTGGATCGCAGCAAGCAATATCAAAGAATTGAGGGATTCGGAGGCAGTTTTACCGGAGCTGTATCGTATTTATTGGAGAACTATAAGGAGCAGGACATACACGATCATCTGTATAGGTCTTTCTACGCTTCGAAGGGTCTGGGCTTCAATTTAATGCGCGTCGCGATGGGAGGCTGTGATTTTGATTTGCAAGCCTGGTCCTACAACGAGCAGCCCGAGAACGAAACCATCCTCACCGGCATGGATAAGCTGGACGAACGTGATGTGATTCGCGTGGAGCAGATCAAACGACTGAAGGCAGTCTCGGGAGTGGAGAATCTCCGCATCAAGGCCGCAGCCTGGAGTGCGCCGCCATGGATGAAGACGAACAATAAGTGGACCGGCTTCGGGCAACTGAAGCGCGAATACTATCAGACCTGGGCTGACTACCATCTCAAGTGGGTGGATCTGATGGAGAGCAATGGTCTACCGATTTGGGCCATTTCCACGGGAAATGAGCCATCAAATGGAATCGTTTTCATGGTTTTTGTCAAGTTCATGAGCATGGGCTGGACACCGCAGACCCAGGCCATCTGGGTAGATGACCATTTGGGGCCCACAATTCGTAACTCAAAGTACAAGGATCTCGTCATATTCAGCAACGATGATCAGCGTTATACCAGTCCATTTTGGTTCAAACAGGTACGACCACTTGTTGGCCAACTTTAGCAATTTTGCTTATGCCATCCACTTGCAGATGAACCGCACTCGACCCAATGTACTGAAATATATTGACGGTGTATCGTTGCACTGGTATTGGGATGAAATATTTGGCAGCAGCTTCGTTCACAGTACAAACGAGTTTATGGCCAATAAGATACAGATTATTAGTGAGTCATGCATTGGCGATAAGCCCTGGCAAGAGTCGGCCCCACTGCTAGGCAGCTGGGAACGTGCCGAGAAGGTGGCACGCTCATTTATCTCCCATCTGCAGGATGGCTTCCATGGCTGGATCGACTGGAATATTATCTTAAATGAGGCCGGCGGACCCAACTATGTAAACAATACTGTTGACGCTCCAGTGATTGCCAACACAACATGTAAGCTTTTAAACTATTTTTGAAATTGTTTTTAAATTATTTTTATACCCTGAACCCATTGAAAATGGGTAAAAAGGTATATATATATATAATGTATGTAACAGGTAGAGGGAGGCATCTCCGACCCCATAAAGAATATATATTCTTGATCAGGACGACGAGCTGAGTTGATTTAGCCATGTCCGTCTGTCTATCCGTCTGTATGAACGCAAGGATCTCGAAAACTACAAAAGCTAGAAAGCTGATCTTGGTCTCATTCAGTTCGTACATATCATACGCAGAACAAGTTGATCATTTTTTTCGATAACTTGCTCCGTTTTATTAATATCGATAAAAATCGATAACAACCTTTCTTTTTCTTACAATATCTCAGCAACTAAAAGAGCTAGAGGCAACAAATTAAATGCGTTCTGTTTGTGTAAGCCAGATGCAGATTTTGGTATCTTCGGATTTTGGATACCACCCCCCAATCGCCCCCAATACCGGAAAAACCATAAAAATCGCAAATCAAATACTACAGACCTGCAAATTGGTTTGTACATACATTTCTATGATCCTAATAAGTCCCGAAAATTGCATAACGATCATACGCTTAGTTTAGAAGAAAATAAGGATTTAGTTTCTG
>SCDS01000339.1:0-40156 GCA_004149465.1 Drosophila nigromelanica | reverse complement strand
AAAATGCATATATTTTAAATGCAGAACTAATTTAGATGACAAAACATGACCAAAATGCCATCAAACATGAAAATCGGTTCAGTTTTGACAAAGTTATGGGAGTTTGAAGTATGGGAGCTATGGATCCGAGAGCTTTACATGTCAAAATTTTTGAAAATTTTGGCATGATTTTTGACCAAAAAATTGACCTTCTCAGAATCGGCTTTAATGTTGTTTTTTATACTAATTATGACAATTGCAATCGATTAAAAATAGAAATTCGCAATTTTAAATTTTGAAAAAAAAATTTTTTCGAAAATGAATAAGGGGGGGGTACATGATATTTTCACAAAAAAATGAAAAAAAAATTATTTTCAAAAATGCATATATTTTAAATGCAGAACTAATCTGGATGACAAAACATGACTAAAATGCCATCAAGCATGAAAATCGGTTAAGTTTTGACAAAGTTATTGAAGTTTAAAATATGGGAGCTATGGATCTGAGGGCTTTTCAAAACTTACGCCAATTTTAGCATGACTTTTGACTCTAGCGCCCCCGACCCGCCGGGCCCTATATCTCCCACAGTTTTGAAGCTACCAAATTTGGAGGGTAGATAACTGGTCGCCTCCTTTAAAGATCGGACGACTCCCCACCCCACCTCCACTCTCACCGACTCCCAGCACCACACAAATTACACAAGACTGAAAATTTTAAAAATAATAATATTTAAGAACCTGAACGAGTATAACGGAGTCGGTAACGCCCGACTGCAACGTTCTACTTGTTTTATTTGCACATATTTTATAAACTTTTCTCTAATAAAGTTGCCAATCGAAGTTTCTCTATTGGTAACTAAACAATGTTGCAATTAGTTGAGCGGCAATTTCTAGCAACACTCAACGATAGTTTCGTTAAGTGCTGATATCCACCAACCAGAGCAGTAAGTGGTTTGTGTCGCTGCTAATTGTGTGATCTCACTAACAGTGGCGGCCAAAATCATAGCACAGCAGCGTTCTATACGCATTTAACAGTTTTATTGTGAACGCAAAGAACAGCGTTATAATGTCAAATATAGCTAAGAGAATGCAACACATACACACACATAAGTAATAAAATTAAAATTAGTAAAATACTGTCTATGGTTAGATGCGGCCATAGATATGCACTTACAAGCTAAAAATCACTCATTCGACTAAGCTTAAAACAGTTAAGATTGCGACTCGAATTGGCTACAAACTAGGACAGCTTTGTACATGGCGGTTACAGTGAAACCAGGAATATGTCGGTGGGGGAAACTATTTCGTGTTGTCCTCCTCGTCGAGGCTTATGGCCAGATTCACGTGCCCCTCGGCGCTGCTCGGCTCAACGGGTCGCATTGTCGTAAACTGCACGGGATTGTCGCTTTTGAAAACGTCCTCGGAGACGGCGGGATTGTCAATGCCCTTGCCGGTGATCTTGAGAACACTGCGTCGCTGCAGTGCATCGATGACCACCGAAATGAGCCAGCCCAGAAAGACGGTCAGCAAGCAGCCGATCATGCTGAACCACATGTAGCTCAGCCGGAAAATGGCCCAGGAGCTGTAGAAGGAAGAAACTATGTTATCAACTTATCTATGAGCAACTTGTTTTCTGGTACTCACGTAAATCCCTGCTCTTCCACGGGCAGCAGGCTCTCGCTGAGCAGATCGTTGATGATGCCCGTCACATTCACGTGGCAATCGCAGTGCTCGACGGAGGTGGGCAATGCGGGCGTTTCCACGTTGCCCAGTTGCGCGACCACGCCCACAAAGATGACCACGCCCAGTGACAAGAGGCCGCCGTAGAAGGCGCCCTTGGCATTCGCCTGCTTGCAGCCAATGCCCAGCACAAACAGACCCAAGGTGACGCCGCCAATGAGCCCGTTGAGCGTCAGCGTCGCCTGCAGCACACCGCCCAGGTGCTCCACAATGAACACCAGGCCGAAGGAGCCGACGCCGAAGCCCAGCGACATCCACTTGGCATAGGTGGCACCCTTCTCGGGCGAAATCTTTATGTTCATCCCATTGATAAGCAAATCCTCGCAGGTGACAGCCGAAAGCGAGTTCAAAGCGGAGGCAACAGTGCTGCAAAGAGTGTTGGAAAGTTAGAAACTGTGTGGCCAATGTACATATAACTATGCAACACTGTTTAGTCTAACTGATGGGTTGATTGACTGATTGATGATCAACGCACAGCTCAAGCCGTTAAAGCTGGGACTCGCATTCTTTCACATTAGTTGTTATTTATTATATTAGAGAACAGCTAAACAGCAACAATATGGGTAAATATCTATATTAAAATTTCTGAATGCCAGGAATGGAAAATAGCACAAAATGTTAAATTTCCATTACAAAAAAGCTACAAAATAAGAAAATTCAGTTCTATACACACAAAATAAATGCAAATGTGTTTTTACAGCCTTGAAAATTTCCCCCAATTTAAGGAACACTAACAATTATGTAATATTTGATTTGATTCTCGAGCACTTAATTTCTAAACCTACCCCAAGCTGGCCGCAAAGATGCCGGCCACAAAGATGCCCGCAATGGTGAAGACGTGATCGTAGGTGTTGATCACATAGTAGGGCAGCAGCTGATCCGAAGCTGTGATCCGACCCACGTTCAAGGGATCGCAGTCCGCGTAATGAGTAAACACCATAAGGCCCGTGTAAAAGTTGATCAGAAAGACGACAACCAGACCGATTATGGCAAAGCCCAAGGCAATCTTTGCCAGCTTCAAGGACTTGAGCGACATGCACTTCTGCACGGAAGCCTGATTGGTGCAAAATAGCGAAGTCCAGTAGAAGAAACCGCCAATAACCACCGACCAGACAGTGTGCCGAGTGGTGGGATTGGGATCAAAGCTGTTACAAATACAGAAAAACTAAAATAAGAATGGATAAGATGAAAGGTGCATTTGATTTACTTAAAAAACTCCAAACGATCGCGTTCGGCGGCGATTTGAAAGACCTTCACAGGACTGCCGCTATAAAAGCAGCCCAGAAAGACTATTAGCACCAGCGAGACGGCCAGGACAGCAGCCTAAAATATAACATTTTATAATTTTAAATACAATTTTATAATTTTATATTTTAATAAAAAATATTTTATGAAAATTCATACAAAAATGTACAAAAATTTTGACCTGTGAACCACAGTTCTACATTTTCTACATTTAAAATATATGCATTTTTCAAAATTAAAGTTTTTTTTTAATTTTTTGTTAAAAAAAGCATGAACCCAAAATTTTTCGATTTTTTGGTGAAAGTTTATATAAGTCCCGGCAGCTTACCTGAAATGAATCTGCTATAACGCACGCCTTGATGCCACCCATCGAGGAGTAAAAGACGCAGACCACATAGATGAGGATAACGGCAATTTTTGTATCCAAGCCCGTAGCCTTGGACAAAGCAATCGCTGGCGCCAGGACAGCAACAGCGGTGTAGAAGCACATCTGAAAGCAGCAAAAGGATAAGCAAAACCCAAGCCAGGATTAAAAGCAAATGAAATGTACCTGTATCACATAGAGCAGTGCGCCCAGGACGCGAATCTCCTTGCCAAAGCGTATGCCGAGATACTCATAGCAGCTGGTCAGCTCCATTTTAAAGTAAATGGGATAGAAGATCTTGACGGCCACCGGTATGACCAGCACCATGGGTATCACAATTAGCACAAACTGTGAGCCCTGGAAGAACATCTCGGAAGGATTGCCGAGCAGCTCAATGGCGGTTATAAAGCTGGTGGTCAGGCTGAGCGTGACGGGCAGGAGACTCATGCCGGAGCCAAGCAGAAACTCATCGGAGGAGGTGCCGCCCGTCTGGAAGAAGCCATAGAAGATGCCAATGCCCAGGGAGACGACCAGCATGGACAGCAAAATGAAATAATCGATGCCCGAGAAGCTGGCCTTATGACTGGGCTCACTGCACTCCTCCAAGCCGAGTCCGGCCTCAAGCTGTTGCGCCTTGAAGGCCGACAGCAGCAACGTGGCAGCATCGTTAAACTGGACATGCTCCTCGGATCCAGCGGATGCGGCAGGTGCCTCGCCCCGCACAATCAGATACTTCTGCTCAGGTGTTACGGGCAGCTGCTGCGGCAGCTTCAGCGTGTGTCCGTTTATAGAATGCGCCAGTGCGCACAGTGTCAACAATTTCAAAATGGTGGCAAACATATTGCGAGGATCAATGCAAATCTGCGGGGGTTAGCTGAAGAGATGTGGCCGATAATTGTTTAAATTTCGTTTATGACACAACCTTTTATTTACATCTCACAACCACAAGATACAAACTGTAATGGAAGGAATTGGAAAGCAATAGATAAGCATATTATATATATCGAAATATTTTATATTATATATTATAATGTCTGGTATCGCTGACAAGTTCAAGGTTTATATGGTGGAAATTGCGCCAGGGCGGCAATTACAAAGCTCTCCGGCTGTGGGCGTCGTTAATCAATTAAGTTCTGCAATTGTATCTGTAAGATACATTCAACTCGTGCCTCTGTATCCAATGCCCGCAGCTTCATGTTCAAGTACGAATTTATCATTTCCTTACATAAACAATTTGATTAAAACTGAATTTATTAAATTTTTATTGCTTTTTCAATGAATTGGCATTTCTGGCTTAAACGGAACTTAACAAGGACAAGTAACTTTCATTAGATTTGCTTTTTAAATAGTTTTTAGTTAAAAGCGAAATTATTTAGTCGTAACTTTTTGTTCATGTCCTTGTTAAACAATAAAATAAATATTAAACAAAAAAGATTGCCTTGGTTCAGTTGAGTTGGAGAATATTTTGAGACATGACATTAACATTATATTATATTATTAACAGATAATTCTATTAAATTTTAACATGAACTACTTTATTTTAAACGGTTAACCAATTGTGAAAAGTATTTCATTTGAAATTAAATAAGTTTTTTATATAATAACTCGAACAAATTTACCAAAAATTGTATTTGTTTATTAAACGCAGACGGCAAACCATGAATAATAAGTTATTCTGGATTCTTGATCAAATAATCTTTTTGTAAATCAAAGAACTAACTTTTAGTTTCTTTTTGAGATACCTTTAAAACCTAAATCTTTAAAACTAAGTGCTGTACGTACTCAACTCAACCTCAATAGGTAAACTCGCATCTGTAAAAGAATATAGAAAGAGCAGCTCCTGGCCCACAAGGCACAAGTGAGAAATGTGCGCAGCAATAAGATTTAAGCGAATTTAACTGGTTTTTATTGGAATTGCTGAAATGTTCCGGCTTGCGCCAGTTTTGGCTAGAAGAGCCAAGAGACAGGCCACAGCGGCCTAAAGGGTGGCCAACGCTGAAGGCGACGACAAGCTCTCTCCCTTTCTCTCTCGATTACTTTCTTTCTCCCTCTCTCTCTCTCTCTCGTCTCTCCAGCTGTCTGTTGCACGCGCCTCTTTGGCATCTTCAGATCTTTTGTGTGATCTGATGGACTCAATTAATATGCGCGTAACATTTCGCTCGTTGTCTGCTCTCTGTCCATTAATAATAATAATAATATTACTTAATAATAATAATAAAGAACACAAACTGACAAGTTGTACGCAATTCCATTTGACATCTTGGAAATTTGCTGCTGTGTGCACAGAACTTTATTGTAATTTACGAGTATTGCAAAACAAACTCGGACAGAATGACTTATATTTTCAGCGCAGATGCTTTACATTAATGTGCATTATACATATACTTATTAATAATAATAACTTTACATTTTGCAAAGTCTGAGTAATACTATATATAACGTTTTTGCCGATCTTTCAATTGCTCTACTTTAAATATGTTGCCATTTCTAAATGTGTTTGTTCACTTTTTTAAGCGCTTGTGAAGTTATCACTTGACATTTTAATGTGCCTAGAAATTTAATTGCTTTAGTTACGTTAACGCTAATTAAGTACAAACTTTTACAAGCATTAATAAAATAAAATAAAATAAAATAAAAAAACAAATTTAAATAGTAATTTCAATACCTTACTTACTTTTTTAAACAATTTTTTAATTTTTTTTTTCTTATTTTATTTAATAAAATATTTTAAAATTTGTTGGCTGTTTCAAATTATCATCAGATCTTTTGGTCAGGTCAATTAAACCTTGAGATAAACTCATTTATTTACCAATTTTTAATTAATGCATTGAAAATGAAATTGCATATTTGTAGCTTTCACTTACCTTAACAAATGTACTTTAATCCTTTCGCTAAATATCCTTTGGGTTCGCTTGAGTTGTCGTTTTGGTTTCGCATTCATTCAAATTCAACACAAAACTAACGTAAAAATGTTCTAAATTGTATTTGCAAAATTGTGCCGCGATTATTTTTATATTTCATTAAGTTCCGTTAGTTCAGTTAAGTAACAAGGCACCGAATTTTAAAGTTTATTGAAATTATTAATAAAAAATTAGTCAGCACTTTAAGCACAAGGATTTTAAGATGAACCAAAATTTAAATTAGTTATTGAATTGTTATTAAAAAAAATGTTCACTTTGAGGCACTTTACATAAATAAATTGTACGTATTTTATTTATATTTTCTCGTTGTTCGAACGTATTGAAAGTTTTCAAATGAATGACTTTGTGTGGTTACTGTTAGGCGTTTTTATATGGCCAGCAGCCAGTTGATTCAGCTC
Source organism: Drosophila nigromelanica (assembly GCA_004149465.1). NCBI lineage: Eukaryota > Metazoa > Arthropoda > Insecta > Diptera > Drosophilidae > Drosophila > Drosophila nigromelanica. Next base: position 33,510 of record SCDS01000339.1, on the reverse strand, counting down.
CAACGCTCAGCTTCTGGAGAGCGCAACAAACGCCAATAAAGAGCACCAGTAAAAGGCTAACAAATAGCAACCGATCGAGATAAAGATCGCTGGCAGTAAGAGAGAGAAACCTGAGCACAGCCTTAATTGATATCTTTGAAGAAATGTATAAAGTGCATTTTGTAATTTTTATACATTTTTTTTTACTAATATTTTTATTAATAAAATAAATGCTTGTTACTTTTACAGTGAATACAAATAAATAAATCTATACTATTGTTAATAAATAATTTGAAAATATGTGCAATATTGCATCTTTCAATTGGTTTGCATGGTCGAAAATGGCGTCTGGTGAAAACTGTCGATTAATAATTCAGGCGAAGGGATTTGCGGAAAATACCGACCACAACTTCTTCTAAGCGGACACTCGAGATGTCAACAACAACAATTGAACACGCACCCAAAGGCTAATCGGAGCCGCCTTCTCCACACGCAATTTGCGATCTTTTTTTTTAAATATAAACAGCAACAGTTTAATTATTAAGCAATAAACGTTAAACGTTTTCGGTTTTCAAGTACCGACGCCCTTTGTGAATTTGAAATGTTTAAATAACTCAAATAAGTCGCAAAGGCAAAAAAAAAAAAGTGAGCCAATTAATATTTTGAGCGTCTGTACGATTTGTATCTCTATGGTCGGTTCGTCAATTGGTGCGGGGGCTTACGTCTCCGGTTATGCATATTTGGTGTCTCATGCTTGGATAACGATAACGAGTTCGATCTGGTACCGATTTACATCGCACAGCGGACTTGCGTTCTTGTTAATAGAAAATTATTTGTTTACAATTAATTTTATGGTGTTTGCTATTCTTGCAAAATGCTGTGAGTGTTTAATTTTAATTGAAATGTATTAGAAATTCGAATTGAAAGCATTTGTCACAGACGCGCCGCGTAGTAGTAAAATAAAATGCAACAACAACAACAAGAAAAATAGCATATAGGCCAATAAATTTATATTATAATTAAGGAATTGTCACTTTTGCACATGTCCGACCCATGTGTCTGACAATAATATAGAGGTGTCGCATAATTGGAAAATTAAGATTTAACAAATACAATAAATATATCAATAGGTGATGAACGCGTTGTTATGAGAGCGCTGCTTTAATGAGCGGCTCATCTCCAAATAGACAGCAATATATTATTTCACTTTTATGATATTCAACTTAAGATGAGCAGCCGCATTAATTAGCTTTTCGAGTGCAAAAACAAAAGTGCCGCCAAATCAGAAACTAATGCACTGCGAAATTAGCCGATAAAATGTTAAACCGACTAAAAGCAGATCACAGCAGTTACGGAAAATACATGCCCTAAGCAACAAAAGTTGGGATCTAAAAATTTAGCATGATAGTTGAAATCCTCTCAAAATGATGACCACGAACTGAGTCAGATTAACAACATACAACAAGCACGTGGCATAAATAATTAAAATCTATTCACATTTTGGCAATACTTTGTCCCACAGCCCACAAAGCAAATGAAACAGTACTCACACATATAACATATATTAAGGAATTTTCAGTTGACATTTGGCCTAGGTGTCTGTCTATCCGCCCCTGAATATAACAAAAAGAAAGCGTATAAGTCAATTGTTAATTGCTTTCATTAATGAAAGTGGGCGTTCAAATTGTTAAAATTGTCGACACGTTACATAAATAACATTTATTATTGGCTGAGCCTCAATTAGAGGGCGACTTTATTTAATCTAGAGTGAGTCATGGCACATCCATCATCAGGTAGCCAATAATAAATAAGCAACTATCACATATAACCTCTTCTTATATTTAAACTTAACAGAACGCGCCATTTTGACTTCTGTAAGCATCAAATGTAAAACTCAAAATGGCACTGCTTTATCAATATCGATATTAGCGCTATGCGAAAATCGATAGTATCGAATGTAGTAAAACAGCTATAGCAAAAACAGAATTGGTAAATCTTGCAGATTAAAAACTTAATAAAAAATTAAGATATTTGGATAAATTGTAAATATAATGAGCGCCCCATCAGCCCCAACGGGCATACAGTGCACCGCTGGTGCGGTGCCCGTGCGTAATGAAAAAGGTAAGCTACCGGAAAATCCTCGTGCGCGCAGCTGAATAACAATTTCCATGTTTTGTTTCAGGCGAGATTTCCATGCAAAAGGTTAAGGTGCAGCGTTATATATCTGGCAAGCGACCCGATTATGCACGCGCTGACTCCAGCTCCGATGAGAGTGATGATGATGATTTTGTGGACAATCGGAAGCGCATGGAGCGCCATAAAGCGGAGCGCCACAAACTGGAACTGTCGCGTCGTGACAGTGGCGATGAGAAGGCGCAGGAGGAGGATGAGGCTGAGGTGGATGATCCGCGGCTGCGGCGACTGCGTGCGCGCCCCGTCGATGTGGAAGACTTGGAGCGCGAGCGTCGTGAACGCCACAGGCATATACATGAACCAGAAATGGTAGAGAGTGCCAGCGAAGAGGAGGAACCCCTGCAGGATGAGAACAGTGAACAGCAGCGGCGCATTGAACGCGCCACCAACAAAATTACGTTAGCCTCAGAGTCCGATACAGACTCGGAGCTAAGTGACACAGAATTGGAAAAGCGTCGCTCCAAGTTGCGTGCACGTATGTTGCAGCAGCAACGCGAAGAGGAAGTCCTGCAAAAGGAAGACGAAAAACAGTCGGAGTCATCGGTGTCTGAGAGCTCCGAATATGAGGAGGAAACGGAGAGTGAGGAAGAAAACGAACCGCGACTGAAACCGCTATTTGTACGCAAACGAGATCGTGCCACCATACAAGAGAAAGAACGCGAAGCCCAAAAACAGAAGCAATTGGAAGCCGAGGCCAAGCGAGCGGCCAAGGAGCGAAGGCGCGCCACACTACGCATGGTGGAGGAGAGCGTGAAAAAGGACTTGGAGAAGATCAAGCCGGAGACCAACGAAGCGTCCATTGACGATGTGTGCACGGCCGATGAGAACGACGAAGTGGAGTACGAGGCCTGGAAATTGCGTGAACTGAAACGCATGAAGCGCGATCGTGAAGAGCGCGACAAGTAAGTTACCCAATCATAAAATCAAGCAAAAATGTTTAAAATCATCTCATATTTTTCATATGCAGCGCTGAACGTGATAAACTAGAAATCGAACGCATGCGCAATCTCACCGAGGAGGAACGACGCCAAGAGCTGCGCTCGAATCCCAAACTGGTAACCAACAAAGCGACCAAAGGCAAATATAAATTCCTGCAGAAATACTATCATCGTGGTGCCTTCTACCTGGACGAGGAGAACGATGTGCTGAAAAGAGACTTTGCGCAGGCCACGCTTGAGGATCACTTTGACAAGACCATTTTGCCCAAGGTGATGCAGGTGAAGAACTTTGGACGCTGCGGTCGCACCAAGTACACGCATTTAGTGGACCAGGATACCACCAAATTTGATTCACCCTGGTACGCCGAAACTTCCAACAATATGAAATTTCACAATGAACGCGCCGGCGGAATGAGGCAGCAATTTGACAAGCCAACAGGTTCCAAACGCAAGAAGTTAGAATAGTTAATCGAGACAATTGTAAAGTTCAAAAGTAATTACAAATTAGAATATATTATCGTAATACATAATCCGCATAAGTTGTTTAACACTTTAACTTTAACTCGAACTTTATGTTCCAAGATTTTCATGCCGGTCTTAGCCGGACGACTACAAGTGTTTCGGCGCTAACGCTAATCTCACAAAAATTAATTATAGATTTATACAATTTTGCTGATTGCTTTACAAAAAGCTATTAAAGCTATTTACTTATATCTATAAAAAACTGAAACAACTTGCCTTTAAAATCTACAATTTGAGTTTGTGCTCATCCAGCAACTCTGGCTTTTGCTGCACCAAGGCTTGCATAACGCCTTCAGTTTTAATGTATTGTACATTATTGTAGTTTCTCAGCAGCTGCCAAATGTGTTTGTCCTGCTTACAGGCAACTACATACAGATGTATATTACTTGCAATTGGAGGCGGTTTATTGTGGACTTTTCCTCCGGCACATTCAATAATGGCTGTGGAAAAGAAAAAAGATCTCTTAGATAAAGTGCTAGTACATAGGCCTACCTTAAATTAGTTACCTTTCATATGATTGACATTCGGTTGTATTTCATCGCCGAGCATAAAATCTCGTCCTTTTAATAAACTGCGGTTTTCTAATACAGATAATGGCTTAAACTTGAATATCTCCTCGAAACTGTCATCCTTAAATATATGTTCAGGTTCTACATGAATGGAACGCGTTTCCTTGACGGTGTTTAGCCACTTAGTTGACAAAATGGGTTTATTTCCTGCAATTCCAGCCAAAAACTTATATGTGCGTTCGCCCTTATCCATGATGAGCACATCACAGTCCAGTGGATTTTCAGTGACGGCCATAACATCTGTTAAGAATAATTGATAAAAGCCATCATATAAATATAATTAACTCAAGAGCTTACTTTTCAAAAGCTTCAATACAGGTGCGAGCTCTACGTAATTGCACATAGATAGTGCTAATCGAATTTTTCGGCCCGACATTTTTATTTTTTTGATGTACTCGTTTATATCTGCAAAGGACACAAATTAATACATATTTTATTTTGCTTTAAATCTTAAGCAATCACCTTTTAGTGGATCTCGACTGGGCAACTTGCTTCTACGGGTATCTTTAGAGAGAGTTAAGTGAGAATTATTTAAAATATCAACCTTACTATTGGTATACTTACTATTTGTACGGGAATTAGAACTAGTCGTTGGCTCCTCTTCTATGGCATTTTCAGAAGCTTGCTGCGATATTTTGCGACTGTTTTTAGCTTTACCTACTGCAGCTTTTCCGTTAACCACTTTCTTGGTATTAACATCAGACCCATCTTTAGATCCTTGTTCAGCCACTGTAAAAAGTTAACTCTGAGTATTAACGTATTTCCAAATAGAGAATACTCACCTTCAGTTTTGCTAGTTAACTTCCGGGAAATTTTAAGACTGGCTGCAGCCTTGGCTTCTCTCGTGACCCTTGTCAGACTTTCCGTCGGCGCTGAACGATGCAGTTCTCTTTTTGTAGACACTGTTTCGTCTTCATTCGCTACATTTTTTTGATTTGTGGGATTTTCATATCCATTTGCTTCAATTGCCGTATCAACTAATAGGGATTGTTGCTTTGTTTTACAGCTTACTGATTCTCTCTTTTCGACAATGGCCGGCTTATCAATTTTTGAGTCTTTGGTTTTTTTAGCTTTTCTTTCCTTACTGCTACTCGGAGCATCATTATCTTCCTTCGTTTGCTCTTGTCTACGGTCCGCTGCAACTGTTTCTTCATTGACCGACTTTTTGCTTTGATCCTTTGATCTACTCTTCGTCTCTTTTATTGACACCGCTAATTCTTGTGATTTGAAACGAGTTTGGCAAAGTTCGTTGGAATCTTTCTTATCAGCAGACTGCTCTTTTTGAGCTTTAGCGTCGGCAGTAGTGTCAGCTGACCGGACTGTTTTTGCGCGTGTCTTTTTCGGAGCTGCAAAGAAATGAGATGGCTTTATAATTTGCTAAAGAGGAACAGAAATTTAAAGCTTACGCGCTGTTGGTTCCTCGTTTACCACTAACGACCGCTTTCGTCGCGTTCTTGTAGAATTTGTCGGAACTTCAAGTTCAGCTGCTGCTGTCTTTGAAGGTAACGATGGCTCTGAGAGCTGTTGAGTGCGGCTTTTTTTACTTGCTGTAAATGAATTATGTTTATGGAATTGCTGCACAATATATGTTTAAAACTTACGTGAGGCTTGTGGTGAGACTGAGCGAGGAGCTATGCGTTTACGGTCTGAATTCCGGACATCTTTTACTTGGCCTTCGTGTTTGCTGTCCGTTTTATTTGATAGCTTCTTGAATTGACATAAATTGGAAACTTGTATTAATTGATAACAACTATGCCACATTTATGTATAGTTTGTCATAGGAATATATATCATTAATTAACAAGGGGCTATTCTATAAGCTAAATTAGAAGCTAACATTCCTTGATTAATTGAGGAACCTATTTTGATGATGTGAAGAAATTTCAACTAAATTTTACTTAATTTTCATTTGATTTATCGACTTGCTCATTTACGACTCTTAACTAAAGCGAAAATGTAAAAATACCTTGATTTCATGGTTATTATCTTTGGTAACGAATTGGTTAGCAAACTCATCCTGTTCCTTATCTTCAATCGGGGAGTCCGGTGATGCAGAAATAGCAATCAGTTGACTGAGCTCATGATCCAATTCATCTCCAATTTTTAAAGAACCGGAAATTTTAAGGCAGTCATCATCTGTTTCATCAGCTAAATTAAATATTAACGTTAAGATTGCCATAAATACACAAAACTATTTACCACAATACCTGCAGGTTTGTCGCTATTCTTGGTGGGATGAATAAACAACTGTGTCTCCATCAAGTCTTCGGTGTTATTCAAATTTGTGTCTCCCTTTTCAGTTTGTTTTTGCACAACTGATTCACGGGGTCTAATAAATGCTTGTGTGGCAATAAAGTCCTCTAAATGGTCGTGACTTTCATTCAGCGTGGACTTTGTAGAAGGCGCTGGAAGTGATGTTCTTGAGGGAAATGCTTGCGTTTCAATAAAGTCCTCAATATGATTATGAATTTGTGCTGTAGTACTCAATATTGCACCTATCGTTTGGTTTGATTTTTGCACAGATTTTGTAGGTCTGATAAATGCTTGTGTGGCAATAAAATCCTCCGAATTGTCAGAACTTTCACTTGGGTTAGAATGTGATGTGCGTTTAGGAAAAGCATGAGTTTCAGTGTCGCCGCTTTTAGCTGGTTTCGATAGCGCTAACGATAAGTTTCGCTTCGGAAACGCCTGCGTTTCAATGAAATCTTGTGAGTTATCTTGTAGCTCCGCCGGAGTGGCATCAGGCGTCTCAATAATGGCAACCGCTGGCGGCTTTGCAGTGCAAAGCTTCTGGTTGTCATCAGCCTGATTCGATGTGTCAGAGAGTACAGATGCAGGCAAATTTAATTCAGGCGTGCACGAGCCCATGCGTTCGTTTGGCTCAACATCAAGCAAATCAAATATATCTGGAGTGCAAGGGACATCAGTAGGCTCATCAGATCTTTGTCCAAGTGACAGATCTGGCGTTAGGCAGATATTTCCGCGCGAGGACACATCGTCCGCCTTGGTACTATTTAAGGCAGTGCATTTTGAGTTGGATGCGGACCAATTCAAGGCACTCATATCCATGTCAACACCAGCCTTATCTATAAGACAAAATTAATATATTTATAAATAATTTCTGGGTAAATGTTCCGTTTTGAATTACTTTCTGACTGCTTGGAAGGTGGAAACACCGCCAGCCCACTGTCCCCAAGTAAAAGAGATGAGTCGAAATCATCAATGGCATCTTCATTGAACTCATTAAACTCTTGTGTGCAAATACGTATTTGGGTGCCCAGCTCTGAGCCATCGTCCTCACTGGCAAGGTCCTGATCTTGATTCGTCAGAACAGGATTATTTATGTTTAGCAGAATATCTTGGGTTTCGGGTATCAGGAAGTCCTCGCCCAATGAAATCTTAGACTCTTGGTGATCCCTTGATGGTCGATTGAGGCAAACAGCCTGGGTCTCAGGAATGATAAAACTGTCCACTTCTCCCGTCGTGTTTGCCACTTGGGGCTCCGATTCAGGAATGTTAAGGCTATTAGAAGTTATATTGGCCGACTTGTCTCTCGCCGCCTCCTCAAAGCCGCTGCTATCGTTTGCCTGCAACAAACATTGATATCAATCTGAAATACTCTTCTGACCGAGACAATTACCGTTTCGCTCTCCAAGTGATTGGCATCGTGAAAGCGCAGCTTGGCATGCACATTACCAAAGCGCAAGTCAACGGGGCCATCCGTGGCATCGGATTCACTAATGCATTTTATATCCAGGCCGGTTTCCAGACCATTCACAAATACCTTGCCAGCCACAGCAGATAGGCGCACAACTCCACCAGCCAGGAGAGCAATTGTGGCGTGCGCGAGCTCAATCGACTGAAAATTGAAGTAGATACATAGGAAACTTGATTATTTGTAGTGCAAAGGAAGTAGGACAACTGCTCACCTCATCTTCAACATAGACCTCAAGGCCTATCCTGCGACCGATTCGATATATTATATCAGGATCTAGCTGAATCGTCGATTTGTTTGTTCCTTCTATGCTTAAGGCCACCTTCACCATAATGTGCAATAAATAATAATACAAAAATGGCGCGGGCGCGAAAATATGTTATAGCGTCTAGTTCGGGATTCACTTCACTTGCACTTGTTTTGACTATTCTACCCTTCGGCAGCAACATGTAACAAAGTCAACAAAAATACTTTAACATTAATGAAAACAAATCAAAAAACAACAAACGAATTTACATCCAAATGCACAATTCCAAAAAGAAGAAACAACAAAACCGCGAAACTTCGTTCCTTCTGCGGCCTGCAGCCGGAATGCCAGTGTGACCGGTACGCTGCGGCAATGAAAACACCAAAAAAAAAAACTAGTGTCAGCGACCGCTCGCTGTAAATAACATTCTTGACGCTGCTATGCTAATCACAGTCTGTGTGCTTTGACAGGGACGTCAGTCGTCGTGACAAAAACAAAAAAAAATCACTGGAAAGCTACATTTATTTGTAGTTTAATTGTAAATAATTTTTCACATGTGTAAATTTGCAAAGTAACAACTAAAAAACATGTCCGCACGAATGCTAAAAAAGATGCAGGGCGGCTCAGATATTCTACCACCGCCGCCCGATGATGAATTGGACAACGAGCACTTAACTGACAATGACGAACTGGACACGGTTAGGGGCAAATCGCATTTAAATCCGTTTGATTTGGTAAGTAAATATTGTGTTCGTGTTCGGTGTACAATTGTTGACGTCAACACTGTGGGATTTGCAGCTCAATCAACAGAGTCTCTCGGAGAGTGAATTTAAAGAGGACGACAACGAAACCGAACATCCATCGGCGGCCATACAGGCAAATAGTGCTGCCAAAAAGAAGAAGAAGAAACGCAAGAAGAAGGTCAAGTCCCGTGGCAATCATATCAGTAGCGAAGACAACGAGCGCCAGGACAATTATTTTGAGAAGGTTGATCAACTTTTGGGCAAAGTCTACGATGCCGTGCCCAAACAATTGGAGAAGTCACCAGCAGGAGCAGCAGGTGGAAAAATAGCCAGAGAGAAACTGTTAACGGTAGAACTGAAGCACCTGAATCAACAAAACGAGATGCGACGCACCTTTGGCAGGCGTGTGGTCAAAGTTGAGTAAGTTAATATGCTCAACAACTAGCTTGACAACAGAAATTATAAATGCCTTTTTTTTTTTAGAAATAAACGCGGCCGCCAAAAGCCTACACTGAAATCAGTCTATATGGTAACTGCCAAGGATTCATGGCCGCCAATGACCAAAAACATCATCACAATGAAGTTGCTGCCAACACCCGATTCGCCGGGCACATCAACCAGTCCGAAAATTCAAATAAACGATGAAGAGAATGTGCAATGGTTCAGCTTCCAACACAGTCAGTACTATCAGGGCGTGCAGCATATGTTTCTGTCGGCGTTGGAACGCATCGATTCGGAGTTTTTGATCACGTTAATTAAACGTTGTCCCTACCATGTCGACTCTCTGGTGCAGCTCAGTGAAGTCTGCAAGATGACAGAGGACTTTGCACTAGCTTCAGAGCTGATTGAGCGTGCTCTGCTGCTGCTGGAATCCTCGCTGCACATCAATTTTAGCCTGACGTCAGGCAACTCGCGTCTGGATTATCGTCGCCAGGAGAATCGCGCCTTTTTTATTGTGCTGTTTAAACACGCACAGTACTTGGAGGAACGTGCCTGTTGCCGCACAGCATTTGAGATCTCCAAGCTAATATTGAGTCTGCAGCCTGATGTTGATCCATTGGCCATGATACTAGTCATTGATTACTACGCCTTACGTAGCAAACAATTTAGCTGGCTAGTTGATTTCTATGAAATGTACAATGCATCACGCAATCTTGCCCAGCTGCCCAATATGGCATACTCTTATGCACTGGCGCTCTACACGCTCCACGGTAAATGTGACCGTGCCGATGAGGCTCTGCAGTATGCGCTGCTCATGTTTCCGGGCGTGTTACGTCCCCTACTGGAAGAGATGTCCGTGCAAACAGATAAACGCGTGCTGGCTTCATCATATTTCTTTACCGATGTATCTGGCAAGTGAGTTATCAATAATATTCTGAACGAACGCACTTCTAATCTAATCGCTAAACTCTCCATTTGCCTGCTTGTAGCCAATCACCAGCGCTCCATCAGCTTGTTTGCTTGTACGTCTGCCGCGGCAAGATTGTGTGGCGTCGAAACGATGTTCTTTTCTGGCTGGAAAGTAATGTAAATACCGTAATGGATCGCATTGACGGCAAGGACCCGATAATCAATGATTACAAAGAGAAACGTTCACTTCGCTACGGTGGCACACCGCCACGTCCGATTTTACGTCATGTCATACTCTCCGACTACAAGGAGAAGGTGCCGCTAGCCGTATTTGTTTCAAAAGAGAAGCAGGCAATCATGACTTATGATCCACTACCGCCTGTTGACAGCGTAAATTGCTACCAGCGGTTAGTTGAAGAAAACGCTCACGACTAAGATTCTAGAGGATTACCGTTGCTAACTTTTTGATTTCACAGAAAATCTTCTTCGAGCAGCAGCCCCACAACCAACACGAACAACTCCGTATCCATGTTTTTCCAATCGTTGCTACCATCATTCAATCTGAATACTGCGGCCGCACAGCATCAACCGGACGCCGCTGCCGAGCCTGGCGTCGGTGCCGCTGCCGAGGGCGACGTCGCCGCCCCTTTACCCAGAATGTACGGATTTCCGCCGCTCGAGCCAAGAGCCCAAGGCGAAGCTGAAGGTTAAATTTTGATTTGATTTTTTGTTTGTAAATGTTAATTAGAAATTTTTTGGTTGGAACAATTATGTTATTATTCTTACATATGTTCGTTGATTTCTTCCTGTAGAAGCTGGTATTCATCAGTCGTTGAACCTAATGATGGATGCCATGCGCGACTTTCTGCAAAACTTTCGCATTGCTGATTTACGCTCACCGGAAACTGCAGCCGCCCAGTCGAGCAGCAGCGATGACGACGAGGAAGGATCCAGCGACTATGTGGATTAAACCAGTCTAATGTCAATTAATATTATTATTATAATACATTATAATATTCCTCACAGCCACTTAAAGTCAAACATGCACGATATTTGTATCTATCAGAGAGTTTACTAATAGCATCGCTTAGTGTGCAGCATCTTAAAGCAGTGCTTGTGACGTGTTTTATAAAAAACACATTTGGTTACTGTTGCTTAGGCGCAGCTGTCACAAAGTTTATACAATAGCAAATTTTTAATACACATGTCTATTTATGCATTAATAAAATTCCTTGTCAAAGCTTTAGAACAACAACCTTGACAACTTTTACTATTTGGGTTATTAGGTAAATGATTGTACACTTTAATATATGTCACCTTGAGCTTAAAGAATGTTTTATTGATTTAATGAATGCCTTTTTCAGTTACGCTTATCAATATAACAAACAGATTTCTCATCAATATTAGTTTTCATCTTTTTCTCTTTTACATATAAACCTTTTGCAGTTATTGCAATATATAAATATTACTATGACAAGAAAATTTAATATATAATTGTGTTAAGAGCGGGATTCAATGGAGCGCCGTTTGGTGTGTGTTTGTTTGTTGATTGTGTTGAGTGGGTGTGTGTATTTTGTGTGTGTGTGTGTTTAAGTCATAAAAAGTTACACATATACAATTATATAATCTTGTAGAAGTAATGCACCTTATAAAAAGTTTAACTGGCAGACATTGTTGTTTAAAGATCTTTTAGCTTAATTCAAAATCAGAATCACACAAGAAATGAACATTTGGCCAAATATTATTTACGCGTATTGCTGATATACAAACATTTTAGACAACTTTAGGGCTTAACACATAGAAAATCATTACTAACGGCTAAGCAATACTATAGCGTGGAATACGTGATCGCATATAGAATATAGAAAACGAAATCAAAACGAAAATAATAAGTAATAATAACGCGGCGTTTGACAGGCAGACACGCACATTAAAGGATTATGATTATGTCATGGTACCAAAGACGGGATTATGACGGCAAATGCTGGGACCGTACTCCTCATAGGCAGCCTTTGTGTGACACACCTGATAGAACTCGGGCTGCAAAATCAAAATCAAAATAATTTTAATTGTTCAATATACAATTTATCTATATTCAGTAGTTACCGTTGAGGCCAACATGCTGCCTCCGAACCAGACGGCATAGCGCTGCATGTGATGCGTAATCACCTGAACATCGATTGGTTTTGGCTGACAAGTAATAAGAAACGAAAGCAAGTGTTAAGTTATGACTCATCAATGGTTTAGATCATGAGCATAGTTACCTTAATGCGTCCCTCGGACAAATTCTCACTAATGCGCAACCGCGTGTCCACCGATCGCTTAATGTCGCGCTGCAAGCGTCTACCAAAGTCCTTGAACATGGTCGACCCGCCGCTCAGTACAATGTTGTTATAAAGGGGACGACGTACATCGATTGGGCAGTTTTGTATGACATTGTCAACAATCTCCGAGAGCGGTATGGTGAAGTCTGGATTCGAGAACTCGGGATGAAAGAATATTTCCGGTCCGAGGAAACGCTCATAGCCCACATCCACGCTAAACGGCTGTTTTGTGACAGTATTGAGGCTCGTAAAGTTGCGTATCCATTTGTTTGGCTCCGTATCGTACTTGGCGAACTCTTTGGCAATGTCTGGACATATGTAACAGTGCTTCTCCTTAATCGCTTTGGCAGTCTCAAGGCTTTGTTCCGGCGGTATGCCCACCTCACGTTCACGCAATAAACTCTGAATAAACGACGTAATGTTGCGGCCGGCAATCGGTATATGCTTGATGCATGAGCCAATCACGTAACCCTCCGCCTGTCGCCGATTGATTAAGGGTGGTGAGAAGCAGCGATAAGATATGCACGTCACATAAATAATCTTACATACTTACCACAGGAATAACATGCGTCACACCGTCACCGCTGTCTACTACAATGCCGGTTAGTGTGCGCTCCTCCGCGGATCTGGATGCCCAACTGGCGGCCAGAGCTAGCACGGCTTGAACAGCAATATAAAGACCAGGAACATTGAACGTTTCGAACATAATTTCAGCGGTGTATTCGCGATTCTCTGGCGTATTTAGTGGAGGCTCGGTCAGCAGAAAGTAATGATCCTCAGGCTCGGCACGCAAATACTTGAAAACGCATTGCTCCAAAAAACGCTCCATTAGATCCCAGTCCTCAACCAGGCCATGGCGCACAGGATACTGCAAACAAACAAAAGCACAACAACTTCAAACTCTAGTCATCAACAAAAACAAATAGGTTTTAATCTCTGTCTTGGCCCACTTGCCGCACACTTGTTCTCATATCTGGAATTTTTTCATAAAAAGCGATAACGTTATAAATTCTTGCGCATAAGCCCTGCCTACTGTTGTCCACTTACTTTAATGGAGTAGCCCGTGGCGTCGAACGCCTCGTCTCCAATGAAAAAGTCCAGATCCTCGATGCCTTTTGTAATGCGTCGCTTATTCGTATCGCCCACGCCTGCTGACTCCTTAATAGCAATAGCCGAGGGTATGATGAATTGTGGCTCCTTGTTGCCAGCATAACCCAGCTTTGAGTAGCTGCAAAGGTAAACATTGAATTAAAAGCGATGCACACAGGCTTCTTTGGTGTCACTAGATTTCCCTGCGCCCTTCGCAGACGACTTTAAACTACCACACACGAAACTTACCCGGTGCCCACATCGATTACGCATGCCGGTAGCCTGCCTGTCATGTTGACTGAGGATTTGATTAATATTGCTATTTAACGGGCTAAATTGCACTTCAAGCTTCAGTTTCACACCACTTTCAATTCGATTGCCTTTCTGATAAATAGCAAATTTTTTAAATTTTCAACCACACCTCCTCCAGCGACGATGTGTCATTTAAGAAAACTTCGCTCTTTGTCACTCGTACACACACACACGCATATTCACAACATCTACATGGACAGCGTTGCATTTACCATTTTGCGTTTCACAACACTGTCAGAGAACAATCGGAACCAAACAGTGTCAACATCGATATAATATCACTCGCTTCGTTCGGACTCGCAAATTTCGGCGGTGTGTGTGTGGCTGTGACAGCCTTTTTCCACGTTTTTCCTATTAGCGTATTTTTTTTTGCAATTGGCCTTGCCAGTGTGCCAATCGCATCGATCATTTAGGCAAAGCTTAGCAAATTGCGGGTGCTTAGTGGGCGCTTATTTGTTTGTGCAGCAATCACAGCAAAACCGGCGAATAGGACAAACCACTTACACGAAAATGGAGGCACAAAAATTGACGGAACTGTTGCGCGCAACCATTGATCCAAATCCGGAGCAAAGGAAAGCGGCCGAGGATCAATTAGCACAAGTAAGTGGCTAACCAATAACAAAGCAAAGTGCCATGACACGACCTTCTTTCTGCCACCCTAGTGGCGCCATCGCTAAAGCAAGAAGAAAACCATGTGCTTTTTTAATTGTTCGCTTTAACCTCCCTCCCTGCCTATATCTGCTTTGTATGGGTATTGTGTGTGTGTGTGACTGTATATGTGTGCATATGCGGGCGTGCTAGTGTCAATAGGAAATTGATATTGGCCGAAAACAGCAAAAGGCAGCGACTATTTCTTGTTTGCAATACATTTTGCTGTGGCAAACGATTTGGCCCGGCGGCAACAAGTAATACAGATGGGAGACGCGCGGGTGGTGCTCTTACAAATGCACCCAACGAATCCACATTCGTGTGGTTGTATGCGTGTATGTTTGTGCGTGTGTGTGCATGCTGCACTGTGTCTTGGAATTTATTTGAAGGCATGTGAAGTTATCTACTTCGAATTTTTTATTAATTTTTAATTTTATTAATTTTTAATTGTATGCCCTTATTAACCGTGATTTACTTCTTTCTGCCGTGTATTTATATTAATGTACACGGATAAAAATTTAGACTACCTTAAACGGATATTTTAAATAAATTAGTTTATATAATAGGTGCAGATTCCATCATCTAGTTAAAAATGTATGACATTTTCAAATGTTTATAAGAGCCCATCCTGAGCATCGGATATTCAATTCAATATTCAATATTCCTGAGCATTCATATTCAAAATTTAATTGTATCTGAAATTACGAATTTCAAACATTTGTCTTAACTAATAAATGGGAAGTTCTTTACTACTTTACTAATACTACTATTTAAATGAACGGATCTTCTTTTGAAGTATGTAAAACCCTATAAATTATTCTATATTTTGCCCAAGAGCTCTTTGATTAACAGTAATTAAGTTCTGCTTGAAAGCACACATAAGAGACATAATTTAATTTGCTTCAATTAATATAGCATCGTACACCACTGTTCGAGAGGCTCTTGTTTTGTGGCTGAGTCAGCTTCTAACGATTTACATGCCCCTCCTTATTCAATCGGTTAATTAACTTTATCAGCGTATATTGCAAATTACTGCCACCACAGCCACGGCAAGGGCATACTGAACGGAGCTTCTTTAATGGCCAAACGCATGCCATTTAAATATATAGCATATGCATATACGTATTGGAATGCGCTTAGAATTTTAAGTATTACGGATAGGGAGGAGCCTCGTGGCTCATGCTACATGTGTTGCTATTGTTTTATCAATATATATTTTTTTTCAATCTTTGGATTGGCATGCGAATTGTTATCCATTGTGTATGCCACTGAAGCTCATTACTCATACGCAGTGTTATGCCCCAGCTGTATAAACAAATCAACAGCCGGAAAAACTAAACTACACATGTTCTCTCATATTCACCCATTTAGATACACAAAATCATTGGTTTTGTGCCCACCATACTGCAAATCGTCATGCAAACGACGCTGGAGCAGCCGGTGCGACAAGCGGGCGCGGTCTATCTCAAGAATTTGATCAATAGCAGCTGGTCAGATCACGAGACCAAGCCTGGCGAGCCCATACCGTTCTCCATACATGAACAGGATCGCGCCATGATCCGCAGCTCCATTGTGGACGCTATTGTGCATGCTCCCGATCTTATCAGGTGAGCTGCGGTCACTTTTTTTAGCAGTCAGTTGATAAATCTAATCATGCTTGTGTTGCCCTTTGCAGAGTTCAGCTCTCTGTCTGTGTAAATCATATCATCAAGAGCGATTTTCCCGGCCGTTGGCCACAGGTTGTGGACAACATAAGTATCTATTTGCAAAATCCAGATGTAAATGGCTGGAATGGCGCTCTGGTCACCATGTATCAACTGGTTAAAACCTATGAATACAAGCGGTTTGAAGAACGTACGCCGCTTAATGAAGCAATGAATTTGCTGTTGCCAATGATTTATCAGCTCATGATGACTTTGCTCAATGATCAGTCGGAGCAATCGGTGCTGTTGCAAAAACAAATACTCAAGATTTATTATGCATTAACGCAGTACAGTCTGCCGCTAGATCTCATAACTAAGGAGATCTTTTCGCAATGGATGGAAATCTGTCGGCAAATCGCGGATCGCGCTGTGCCCGATTGTTCGCATCTGGACGATGATGAACGCACTGAATTCCCCTATTGGAAGACCAAGAAGTGGGCGCTACACATTATGGTGCGCATGTTTGAGCGGTATGGCAGTCCCAGCAGCGTGGTTAGCGAAAAATATCAGAAGTTCGCCGAATGGTATCTGCCCACGTTCAGTTCTGGCGTCTTGGAAGTGTTGCTCAAAATTCTCGACCAATATCGCAATCGTGTTTATGTCTCTCCGCGTGTACTCACGGATGTGTTAAACTATCTCAAGATTGCGTACGTTTTCTAAAGCTTACATTTAGTTAGTAAAAATCTTTAACTAACCTTAACCTTTCAGTGTGAGCCACGCCTATACCTGGAAACTGATTAAACCGCATATGGTGGCTGTTATTCAGGACGTCATATTTCCTATCATGTCATTTACTGACTCGGATCAGGAACTATGGGAGAGCGATCCTTACGAATACATTCGCCTCAAGTTTGGTAGGCAATGAGACTGAAATTTCTGTATTGTTCTCATACTCAAGCTCATCTAATCGACTCCATAGATATCTTTGAGGATTATGCCACGCCCGTGCCGGCTGCTCAGTCACTGCTGCATTCCGTCTGCAAGAAACGAAAGGGTATTCTGCCTAAGGCGATGAGCACTATTATGCAAATAATTACCTCGCCCAATGCGGACAACAAGCAAAAGGATGGCGCACTACACATGATCGGCACACTGGCGGATGTCTTGCTAAAGAAGGCGCTATATCGTGATCAGGTTGAGTCCATGCTGACCACATATGTGTTTCCGGAATTCCAGAATCCGGCCGGTCATATGCGTGCGCGTGCCTGTTGGGTATTGCACTATTTCTGCGATGTCCAAATCAAGAATCCTCAGGTGCTGGCCGAAACAATGCGCCTGACAACGAACGCCTTGCTGACGGATAAAGAACTGCCCGTCAAGGTGGAGGCCGCGATTGGCCTGCAAATGTTCCTATCGTCGCAGGATGAGGCACCGCAATATGTGGAAACTCAAATCAAAGAGATTACCAAGGAGCTGTTAACCATCATACGCGAAACTGAAAACGAAGACTTGACAAATGTCATGCAGAAGATTGTGTGCACATTTACGGAGCAACTACTACCGGTTGCAACGGAAATTTGTCAGCATTTAGCAACGACATTTAGCCAAGTTCTGGAATCGGAGGAAGGCTCCGATGAGAAGGCCATCACAGCCATGGGTCTGCTAAATACGATAGAAACGCTGCTCAGCGTCATGGAGGAACATCCAGACGTTTTACTCAACTTGCATCCGATTGTGATTAACGTTGTGGGTCACATATTCCAGCACAACATTACCGGTAAGTTAGTCGCCATCGAAAAATTGTGTAAGATTTTGTAATTTTATATCGAGCTTTTCACAGATTTTTATGAGGAAACGTTCTCGCTGGTTTACGACTTGACGTCCAAGTCTATTTCAGCGGAAATGTGGCAAATGCTCGAACTGATTTATCAGGTTTTTAAGAAGGATGGTGTTGATTACTTTATTGACATTATGCCGGCGCTGCATAACTATGTGACCGTTGATACGCCGGCTTTCCTTTCCAATCCGAATCGTCTGCTGGCCATACTGGACATGTGCAAAACTGTAAGCTGGACTAAGGATGCTCTTGTCATGTTGTTATATTTTAATTTAATTTTATTTTTTTTTTGTTTAGATGCTTACTGGCAATCCTGGTGAGGATCCCGAATGTCATGCGGCCAAATTGATGGAGGTGATTATTCTGCAGTGCAAGGGACAAATTGATTCAGTAATACATATGTTTGTGGAACTGGCGCTGTCGCGTTTGACACGCGAGGTGCAGTCATCCGAGCTGCGCACCATGTGCCTGCAAGTAGTCATTGCGGCGCTGTATTACAATCCGCAGCTGCTGCTCTCCATTCTCGACAAGATGTCTCAACCAAACAACGAACCAATTAGCTCGCATTTCATTAAGCAATGGCTGCATGATACAGACTGTTTCCTTGGGTAAGACAGCTGCTTGAAAAGCTTCAATTGTTAACTAATCAACATATTTGCTTAGCATTCATGATCGCAAGCTGTGCGTCTTGGGTCTGTGTACTCTAATCTCGCTGGGCGATGCCAAGCCTCAGGTGTTGAGCGAGGTGGCGGGCAAGATAGTGCCGTCGCTGATATTGCTTTTCGATGGACTCAAGCGGGCTTATGAATCACGAGCACAGGAGGAGGAAGAGGAAGAAGAGGAGGAGGATGGCGATGATTGCGAGGGTAAGACCTGAATCTGAACCAATATTTAAATTGACCTATTAGTAACTCAACAATTGCTATCGTACAGAGGCTCTGTCGAGCGATGAGGATGAGATGGACGAGATGGCACCCAACTATTTGGACAAACTGGCCGATTTCACCAAAACGAAAGGTGCTGCGGCCGGTTTTGAGGTGAAAGCCGAACTCAAGGATGAAGATGAAGATTCGGACGATGAAGCCGAGGAATCAGTTGGTGATTTGAACGAAACTGGCCTCGAAACATTTACCACGCCCATCGACGACGAAGAGAACGAAAGCGCTATTGATGAATATTGGACGTTTAAGGAAGTTATTACCGGTAAGACTACTTGAAGTCAAAAACCCTTATGTTGTTACTTATTGCATTTACTGACATTTACTGTAGCACTTTCTGCACAAGATCAGGCCTGGTACTCCCTATTAACATCGAACCTGACGCCGGAACAGGCCAAAGCGCTGCAGGAAGTGGTCGTAACCGCTGACCAGCGCAAGGCGGCCAAGGAATCGAAACTGATTGAGAAACAGGGTGGCTTTGCCTTCCCCCAGACCACCGTTCCCACATCGTTTAAGTTTGGCTCTTAATTTAGTGTGGGACATCGACTTAGCACGATTTGATTCTGACTTCATTGTTTCTCATATTCTTTCCATAACGAAAACACAAACGAAAAACAAAAACTAGTGGCTCGACTTGATATGATGGCTCCCGAGGCAATCCCTAGATTCTCGTACATATTTTGTGTACACACATTTACACATACACGTGTTGCATGCATCGTTTCAGCGATGGGTGGAGTGATCGCTTTATATTTATTGTAGATTTATATTTTAAATTTCTATCTTGGCAACTCCATGCCAACTAAATTATAATAACTTAAGTTGAAAGTCTAATGTATATCATTGTATGTAACAAAAAAGAAAAATTTACTTAGAAGTCGTCTCATGGAATGAGATCGCGCCCAGCTAAGCATGGATCATACACACTCCAGCGTAAAGTGGTCAGAGAATGAGAACTCAATGTAAAACATTTCACTTACATTGTCTTTATACACACACAAAACACATACAACTATATATAACGTAATAGATGGAGCGATATTTTTGAAAAATAAAAGCATTTTTAACGTTTGAATTAAACTGTTGATTTTTTTAAGCATTGCATTATTTCCAATGCCTATCATCTCAGTTATTTAAAATATAACTCGTAATTCCAGTGCTGTGCAACGAAAAAACAGAGATGCGCAATATTGTGGAGGCGCACTAATAACGATTGTACCGGCTTTTGCCATTCACAGAGGATAAAGTGTTGTCGCATTTGTTTATATTTTATGAAACTTATTTAAAAAAGCGAGAACATGAAAATTGCCATCGAAGGTTGTGCCCACGGCGAACTGGAGCGCATATATGATACTATAGAAGGCATCGAAAAGGAGCGCAATATTAAAATCGACCTGCTTCTCTGCTGCGGTGACTTTCAATCGACGCGAAATGTTACGGATTTACAAACAATGGCCGTTCCAAGGAAGTACATGGATATGTGTACCTTTTATAAGTAAGTAGCCTAACCCGAAACGGATACAATACTTAGTTAAGTGTTATCATTGCAGATATTACAGCGGTGAGCGCTTGGCGCCCATTTTGACCATCTTCATTGGTGGCAATCACGAAGCCTCCAACTATTTGCAAGAGCTACCCTACGGCGGTTGGGTAGCACCGAATATCTACTACCTTGGATAT
Organism: Drosophila nigromelanica; assembly: GCA_004149465.1. NCBI lineage: Eukaryota > Metazoa > Arthropoda > Insecta > Diptera > Drosophilidae > Drosophila > Drosophila nigromelanica. The sequence goes on along the minus strand of SCDS01000339.1, from coordinate 12,783 downwards.
GCTGGCGTTGTCACTGTGAATGGAGTCCGTATTGCAGGCATTAGCGGCATTTACAAGGGCCACGACTTTTTGCGCGGCCACCACGAATTCCCGCCATATTCGGACAAAACGTGTCGCAGCGTCTACCATGTGCGCCAATTGGAGGTGTTCCGTATGAAACAGCTTTCCGGCAAAGTGGACATCTTCATGTCGCACGATTGGCCTAGAGGTATTCAAGAATATGGCAACAAAGCGCAACTGCTTCGGTTTAAGCCACATTTTGCGGAGGATATAGAAAGCGGACAACTGGGCAGTCGACCACTGGAGGAGCTGTTAAAGGCTGTCCAGCCCACATATTGGTTTGCGGCACATTTGCATTGCAAATTTGCCGCGCTTGTGCCGCACAATAGAAACTCTAAAAAGACACTAGATGAGGCTGATTCAAGCAGTAGCAGCAGCGATAGCGAGAATGAAAGTGAGCACGAGGATGAAAGCAGTAGAAGCAGCATAAGGCCAGACTCTGCAGCACCAGTACCTGTCACCAAGTTCCTTGCGCTGGACAAATGTTTGCCCAAGCGACGCTTTCTACAGGTGCTGGACATACCCGCCACTGAAGGCAAAGTAACGCTGGAATACGATGCCGAATGGCTTTCAATATTGCGCACCACGAATCATCTAGTGTCGGTAAAGGATAACAATTACTACTTGCCTGGAAAGAAGGCGGGCAGCATTCAGGAGCGTTGCAATTTCACACCCACCGCCGAGGAACTGTCCCACATACGCACCAAATTCGAGAGCCTCAAGGTGCCAGAGAACTTTTGTCGCACGGTGCCGGCATTTGATCCAGATGAGGAGCAGAATTACAAGCAATTGCATATTGAGCAGCCAAAACCACAGTTGAATCCACAGTGCAATGAGTTTTGTACCGTTTTGGGCATAGACGATCCACTCTGCCTAGCCATGTTGGCTAATGGCAAGGATCTGCCCGAAACTGCCAGTTTACTGGACAGCTCTACTGATGTCAAGCCACCGAATAGCTCTATGGAGGAGTCTATAGACGACTCCTTTACGTTTACCGAGCCGTTGCCTACGCCGCCTAAACGTAAATTAAATCTATCGTTGCCAGCGCCGACGATAGCAGCAGCAGAGCCGGACAAGAACGTCATTGAGCTGCCAGATGAAGTGGACGAAGAAGAGATGACGCTGCCTGTCAAAGCGGTTGATGACTTAAAAGTCGAAGCGAATACTGAAAATACTGAAAATACTTCTATTTGTGCTAGTCCTAATCTCAAGACGCTTAAGAGACGAAATCAAAGCATATACCAAGCTGAAGATAATGATGAATGATTTAAATAAAGCTCAATGTTTTAGCAGCGTGGCGACAATCTAAATGTTAGATTATAAGTTTTTGTTTGTTTTTTTTTTCTACTTTTGCTATAGTTTATCTTTTGCAAACCAGTGAAAACAGCATTGTGCTCGTACATAAAAAAAGAGGCAATTTTATTTAAATAACACAGAAAATGCTTGATGCTGCCGCTCCGGACAATGCAGCATGTGATGTTGAGTGGAAATAAATTAAGGTTACATGTACATTTTAAAGATACTTCACTGTATGTCGGTGACATTGGCGCCGTAAGCTTCGGCGGCGCATATGAAGCCGCACTGCAGCACAGAATCGGGCGTTTGGGTCAGATCACAATAATAGCTGGATGGCGATGGAATGCACTGCAGCTGCAGCTGGTCACCATCGGACTTGGGGCGATAGAAACGGCAATGGCGAGGACCATATGTCGGCATATTGGCATCGTAGGGTGGACTCAGTATATCGAAGAAAGCAGCAATGCCATTCCCGGCTTGCGCTATCTGGTGATAGTTACGTTTGCGTGGCGTGAGCAATGCGCTTGGTGTCTCGGCCGACACCAGGCAGGGCTCCTCGGCAGTAACCTTGACCAGTGTCGGATTCTTGTCGTACAGAAGCGTCTCATCGGGGGCCAGCTGCTGTGAGTAGCTCTGTACGTTCAATTTACCCCAGATGCAGCGCAGCAGGCCGTACATCATGGGATGATCGTGCAGGGGAATCGAATTGTTGCCGCGCACAATGAACAGACTCATGGAGAAGCGTTCGTCCTCGAAAATGTGCATGTAGCTGCAGGGCGCACGGGCGACACTGGTGGCATCATCGCGGAACAGCTCCTCCTTGATGTGTAGATCACGGTAAGTTAGCTCATCAGTTAGCTGCTTGAGATGCTGCAGATTGGCATTGAAGCTGGCAAGATTGGCTCGATCGAATGTCTTGAAAGCCTGGCGCAGTACGCTCATAAAATGGCTCGACATTGCCAACTCTGGCGATTTGTTTCGCGTTATCAGTAATGCACCGGCCACGGACACAAACCTAAACTCTCACGTACGTCAGGTGTATTTTTAATAGCCAGTTGGGCACGAACCCTCGATAATTTAGCTGCAGAGGAATTGCGGCCAACAAAAATTATAGATAAACAAATAGTCAGCTGTTCGACAGTGTTGGAAAGTGCGAAAACAGCGAATAATAATAATTGAAAATGCAAAACTTTTTTTTTATGATTTTGTTTTTAATAAATTCTTAAACTTCAGCATCTCATTCTCAACTGATGTAAAAGTGGCATATTTTTACGCCTTCTTTTTTGAACAATTCTTAATCCGCACACAGTCTATTTCAAGATTTTATTCAAGTCAACAAAATGCAATTGACTATTGACATATGTATATAAACGTAATTGTAAACAACAGACATGAATTAAAAGCCCCTTTCTTTGGATTGTGTAGCGTGCGTCAGAATCCAGGACTTGTAGTCGCGTTTCTTCATTGACATTTGCTTGTGGCGCGGGTGCGTTGGGCAGATGACATAACCGCGCTCCTGGCGCACCACAATATAACAATCCTTGCAGCGGCGCTTAAGGCGCCCCTTCACCTTGAATCCTGCCACTTGCTGTACGAGTGCATTAAATGGTGCTAGCTTTGAAGCCAGATTCGTTGTGGGCACCAGCTGCTGGCCAATTATGTTGGGCGCCGGTGTGCTTGTAGTAATGGCCGTGGAACGCATTAACATATGGAAGCCACGTGTGGCGTTGATGCCATTCCAAAGCCTGGCACTGGTTTGTAGTAATTTACTCGTAAAAGACATCTGAAAACTTTATTTTTAATTTATATATTTTAATAATTATACAAACACGCACCTTTTACGACACTAGCGTTGCCAGAGGTTAAAAATTGTTGCCCGCATTGCCAACCTTTCAAACTTTTTGCACTGACTTCTCGAATGAAGAACCAAATCAAAACTGAACTAGATCTGTTCTTATGCATAGTAAGAAAAATAGAAAATGCAGATTTTCAGTTTATTTTTATTTTTTTTTATTTTTGATAATTGCATGAAGCGCCTGTGTTTGTATTAGTCAATACTGATAACTTGACCCACTGCTGGTTCCTCCAACTTTGTGCGTTTGCTTTTAGTTGGACCGGCATCTTCCTCATCCGAAGAGTCTAGTATTTCGGTTATATCTTCATCGTCGTCCATTACTTTGCTGGGCTTTCGTTTAGCAGATATTTGCGGCGGGGACTGCACGGTAAGCTTGTCTGTTGCCGGCGTAACCACCTCTTCAACCTCGTCGTCATCATCCTCCTCAACCACAAGGCAATCATCATCGTCGTCCTCGTCTCCGACTTCAGTGGGTCGATTGCGTTTTGAGGTCGATGGACCATCATCGGTCGCATCATCGCCATTAGCAGCACGTTTTCGAGAGCTGGGCTCCTCAGGCTTCTTCGCCTCCTCCTTGGGCTGCAGCTGACTCTTATCGGCAATCACCTCAAATAGGGCATCCTCACGTTCGCCATCAAAGTGAGCAATGATAATGCTAAGCTCGTAGTTCTGGAAAAAGTCATCGCATTTGAGAATAACACCATCCACGATGTTCATTTCACTCAGCAACTTTTGCTCATTGCATTCGGTTTCGCCCTCCTCCGAGGATATGACAATGGACCCAGTGGACTCAACTGTGACATCTGGATTGACCATGTTCAATGTTTTGATGAGCACCTCATCGCGGAATGCTTTAATTTGGACACGTTTCGTATCGATGCGTAATGTTATGGCCGGATCACTGGCACACACATAACAATTGGGATTGGGCGCCGGAAAGAAGGCGTCCGGCACCAGAAATTGATTGCGTCCATTGAGACGCAATCGGGCGTAGACAGCCTTACACTGCTCCCATTTGGCCTGCAGCACGCTGAAGGTGCGCAGCACCGAGATGCCGGCCGTAATCGCATTGGTGGTCGCAATAGCAGGAATAATATTGCCAGCCATCGATTTGATTTCGAACCGGGACTTGCGCTCAATGTCAAAGATGTGGGAACGCACATTGGCACAGGCGGCCACAAAGTCCATAGCTGACTGATCATCCTTATCCCAAACCAAAGTATCATTGTCCTCTAGATTCAGATAAGCAGCGCTCAGAACTTTCAACGCATTGGCAAATACATGCGCACACTCCTCCACTGTCCAGACCTTATGATGCTGACGCGCAATCTCGGGCGCTTCAGAACCGGCACCATCGGGCAATAGGGTATCCCATTGGACCGGCACAGGTGCCTTACGCGACTTCCAGAGGTTTGACATGCGCAGCAAGTAGTTGATGTCCTCGTTAAAGAACTTGTTGAACAATTTGGCCGCATCGTAGTTGCAATCCTTGGCCCATTGTCGCGTATTGATGCGCACCACGTTGCCATTGGCATTAGAGGACTCAGGTTCTTTTTCCTTATCCACCTCAGCGGTGTCACCGGCAGCGCCTCCTTCTTTTGCTTCGGCTACGGCGTCTTGTGCCTCCGGATCAGCGGCATCGGGAGAAATGTCCTCATCCTCAACAGATTCGCCAAAGAGTTGACTATAGATATGATAGATATAGTTAAGAATAACTTTAATAAGTCGAGCTGCTGCCACTCACTTGAACAGATGCTTGGCCCAGACAATGCAATGTATGGGCTCGGAGGGCGTGTTGCGAATGGTGCAGCCGGGAAAGCTACGTTGCTTCTCCTTGGGTGTGCATTCGTAGCACTGGGTCAGGCCGCGCTTTATCAGCTCCACCTGTCCATTATAGCCGGAGGTGCCGCTCTCAATCAGCGGTACGTCTGCATTCAGGCACATGCGATTCACATGATTCCGAGCCGCTCGATTGTCCAAGGCGCTGAGCACCACATCGAATTTCTTAAAGAAATTGACGCCATAGTCAGTGCTGCAAATGGCAGAAAGAATTCAACAAGTGTTAGATCATGGGTTAAGCACATACTTACGATGTAACGCTGTCATGATAGGCCGTAATGTTTGCATCAGGATTGAAGCTGAGGGCGCTTTCACGTGCTACGCGCGCTTTTGACTTGCCCACATGCTCTCGATGAAAGAGGAACTGCCGGTTCAGATTACTCAGGTCAATGGTATCCAAATCGATCTGTATGATGAACAGAAAAGAAACATGAATAATTGAGGATTTCCAATGCGAAATTTAACTTGCAATTTCTATTTCCGTGAAGCCACTGAGCACAAGGTTTTTGAGCACTTCGCAGCCGATGCCACCAGCGCCCACAACCAACACTTTGGACTTTTTAACCAATTCTTGAAGTGTAGCAGGCAGTACGCCGTTAATTGCTGCAGCCATTGTTTATTTTTTATTTGAAACTTGTCACTTAACACTATGCAAAAAAGTACACAATTCGCAAATGACGCCGGCAGTCACACACACACATACATTTGTTAAAAAGAGTGCTGCAAAACGGAAGATGATATCGAGTTGGTATCGAATTTGTATTCTATCGATATAGCTGTTGATAAAATATCACATTTCAAACATTTGTACACCCGGTCACACTGCTTTAATTGATTGTAGTTTTAGCCCGTGCGTGTGTTGTGTGCAAGCGGAAAACGGACGATTCATTTTTTAAGCGCTTGTCTGTGCAGCATAACTGCGCGTCAACTGCAATTAAAAAACACACTATATTTGAATAAATTGTGGAGCTTACTGAAGCAGAACCATGGCCGAAGTGCGACGCAGAAAGGCAGAAAACGAAGCTGCTGAGGAGGCTGCTAATACCGCCGCGAGCAGCGCAGCTGATTCTTCAGATCATGTAAGTTTCTCTGGCCAATTGGAATGAAAATCAATTGCATTGATCGTCGGGATGGGAGGAATATATATGGGTGAATTCATTAGTCTCGTCTCCAAAATTTGCATTATACATTGAAGCGCAAAAACTAAGCGAAATGTGTGTATACCAATACAACAAGATATCTACCATACACGTATGTTTGTACGTGTATCTTCCACAGTGTGCAGTGTTTTTGTTATTCTCTGGCGCATAAGCAGGTGGTAAAAGAGCGCCATCCAGAAAGGCACATAGAGAGCGCGAGAGAGAGGGCGCAAGCGGAGAAAAACCAATAACAAAAGCACTGCATACACAAATCCAACTGCGACATGGACACAAATACATACATACAATACACACACACACACATGCATACATACATATGTACAACGGTGACAATAACAAAGACCCCGGTGTGTTGCAAACAAATCCAATTAAGTGACCATTACGGAAGCGTCCCAGGCAAGCAACCAAACAACCAACCACCCCCCACAGAGTATTACCTCAGCAGCTTGCGTTCTCTGTTAAGATACGCTATCTGTCTGTGCGTCTATCTACGTTAATACGCTTTCTTATCAAACACCAGCCAAATTTGGCAACTCAATTAAACACGCCACCCAAACAACCAACCACAGGCAACCGTTAAGTTGTAGACATTTGACCGGAGCTTGGATAAATTAACAAAATGTTTCGTATCTATCCGTACTGCTTAGCAGCAGTTGACTGAATTGGACTTTGAATTCGAACACATTTATGTGTTGATATATCGCTTTAATAATTGAGTGGCCTTTTGCTTGTTTATTTAATTGCTTGCAGGTCGATTCCGAGGAGGAGAAAATACCAGAGGAGAAATTCGTTGAGGAGCTGGCCAAGAATTTGCCCCAAGGCACTGACAAAACACCAGAGATATTGGACTCTGCTCTCAAGGATTTGCCTGATCGGTATGTGCAAACAATTATTTTTATGTATACATATGTATATACTTTTATAAGATGAGAGCGTGATGAGTGAAATTCCAAAAATATTCCAACACAGCTGCATGCATTCGGCACGCAAAAAAAAAAACACCAAGTAACAAAACAAAAGAAAAACTAAATACAAAGCCTGATTTATATACCCTGAATAAATTAAAAATGAGTAAAAAGAGTATGATTGTATTTGTCTCAGTAGTATGTGTACGTGAGTAACGCGACAACTCACAGCTAGTTTTAGGGTATCTCCTAGTGGGCCACTCTTGACAATAACACTCTTCTTGTTGTTGCATAGCTTGCATAACATAAATTAGATATAGATCACGACTGATAGCCATGCAAATGGCAACTATATATTTGCTTGAAACAATATTAAAGAAATAGCTAAATTCTATTGAGAATCATTACTTGATATGTGTCCAAATGTTGTAGCGTAGTGTAATTGTATAAGCACATTGATTTTGTTGTATGCAATTTTGTTTATTTTGATTGTTTCTGTATATATTATTGCAGATGGAAGAATTGGGTCATTCGCGGCATATTCACATGGATTATGATTTGTGGATTTGCATTAATCATATACGGCGGCCCATTGGCTTTGATGGTTACGGTACGTGTGCGCATGACGAGCGCGGGGGGAGGTCCACACTTTGATGGGCACTATTAACCGATTACCTACATTTTATAGACGCTGCTTGTTCAGGTGAAGTGCTTTCAGGAGATTATCTCAATTGGGTATCAAGTGTATCGCATACATGGCCTGCCCTGGTTTCGTAGTCTCTCCTGGTATTTCTTGCTAACATCCAACTATTTCTTCTATGGCGAACATCTAGTTGACTACTTTGGTGTTGTCATCAATCGTGTGGTAAGTGTTTATACTATCCCACAGCTTATATTGCAACTAATCAGCAATTATATTTTTATTTCCCTTGTGTTGTACAGGAATACCTGAAGTTCTTAGTCACCTATCATCGTTTTCTATCGTTCACCTTGTATATCGTTGGATTTGTTTGGTTCGTGCTCTCGCTTGTGAAGAAATACTATATCAAGCAGTTTAGCCTATTCGCCTGGACACACGTCTCACTGTTAATTGTCGTCACACAGAGCTATCTAATTATACAAAACATATTCGAGGGACTTATTTGGTTTATAGTGCCCGTTTCGATGATTGTTTGCAATGATGTCATGGCATATGTGTTTGGTTTCTTCTTTGGACGCACACCCCTCATCAAGCTGAGCCCCAAGAAGACCTGGGAGGGCTTTATCGGTGGTGGTTTTGCCACCGTTCTCTTTGGCATAATATTCTCATATATCTTATGCAATTACCAATACTTTATTTGCCCCATACAATACTCAGAGGAACTGGGTCGCATGACAATGTCCTGTGTGCCCAGCTATCTATTTACGCCACAGGATTACAGCTTAAAATTGGTAAGCAAACAAACAGAATAGAGCTTCCCTAATGAATATTGATTTGTATTCAACTCATATGCAATTTCAGTTTGGCATTGGCAAAACATTGAACGTTTATCCATTCATTTGGCATTCGATTTCGCTGAGCCTGTTCAGCTCTATAATTGGACCCTTCGGCGGCTTTTTTGCTTCGGGCTTCAAGCGCGCATTTAAAATTAAGGTAGGTCCACTTTTACCCGCTGTGTATTTGTATATCGGTAAACGTTTTATGCTTGCTTAGGACTTTGGTGACATGATTCCTGGCCATGGCGGCATTATGGATCGATTTGACTGTCAGTTTTTGATGGCCACCTTTGTCAACGTTTATATCTCAAGCTTCATTAGAACTCCATCGCCGTCAAAGCTATTGACGCAGGTTTGTGGCTTTATTGACAATCTATATATATCAGCTGCTCATATAAAATATATATTTTGCAGATTTATAATCTTAAACCGGATCAACAATACCAAATCTATCAGTCGTTAAAGGACTCTCTTGGCGACGTACTAAATTAAAATATTAGACAACAACAACTGTTTGCTTTAGTCGTATATATATAGATATATATTCATTATAAAAAAAAGAAATTTATATATGTATATATCTATATATATTTATATCTGTATATGAAAATCTGGAAGCCCTACTCGTATTTAGGGAATCTAAAACCGATTCAAGTGAATCAAACACTATATGAATAGTTTTAATTTTTGAGCATAATTTTTGTTATGTTTTTAGTTGTAGTTTAGATTTTGTTGTTATTACAATTTTAAGTTATTTCAGTTACGATTACTATTATGATACTTATACTGGCATTATATAGTGCAATTACAATCCGTTTACCGGTGATCTGTTGTTAAGCGATTCCATTAATTTTAATGAACATATGATTGCTTTATGCAAATGACCTTTTACCAAATCGAATTAAATACTGAAAGAAATGCAAAGCGAAAGCCCGAGAAAGGCAAAGTAACAACAACTACAATGATCCAATGAACTTAATGTTTATATGTCTGCGTGTGTGAATTTATAATACATATATATCCAGTATATCTAAATACTTATGTGTACCATTTTTACTATTAATTGAAATAACTCTTCGCCGTCTAGCCGAGATTAGTCATGCCAAAGAGGCGCGCCTAGTTTAGATTGTGAAATGTTGTCTAGCAAATTATTTAACTTTAAAAATCATTTTTAAATGAGCATTTTAGTTTATCGAAACAATATACGTATGATGGATCATGTATCAAAAGACTTCTGTTTATTATTTTTAGTGCAATATAAAAAAATAGGAAAACATTGTTGTTTTTCAGTTTTCTAAACTTGCATGTATTTAGTATGATATGCATTATATGTTATGTTGGCATACAGATATTTAGTCCTTTCGGGAATGTAATATCATTTAATCGAGAAATTCCGTTGAGTCATTCAATTCAATTTAGAATCGATCAACTGTTTTAGATATAAGGCAAGTCTTTATTGATGTTACAAAAAAAAAATTAAACCTAATATTAACAAAAACTTAAACTTAAACGGCTTATAATTAACAAATGTAAGTATAATTAAGTATGTATATATATATTATATATATATATATGGTACTTGAGTGCACTTTTATTATGATAGCAAATTCAAATTGCTATCATTTAGACGACGGCGAGGCATCGTCTACAATATCAATTGGTTTAACTAGCATTTTGGTAATTAGAGATCGATGCAAATCCTCAACATCGCTGCGCTTTAGATCGAAGTAGACTTCACGTTTGTGCGCATCGTCCAGCAAATGACGCCATATCTTTACAGACTGTTCAAGTACCAAAAGTTGTTAGCAGCTATCAGCAATTCTATGGCTTAAATGCTTACCTGTAGATCATCAAAATTGCCACAGATGATTAGGCAACGTTTGGGTCTGGTGATGGCCACGTTAAGGCGCTGATAGTTGGTGAGGAAGCCCACGCCGCGAGTGCGTGCATTGGACAGAATGATGACGTCCCGCTCCTGGCCCTGATACGCATCAACAGTCTGCGGCATTATCTTCATGTGGCTGGGTATTACCTGACTTAGCGTATAGCAGTGGTTGCTATAGGGCGTTATCAGTCCATACCTAAAGCGCTTGGTCGGCATCAGCTTGTCCATCTCGACCAGCAGCTTGGCCACAAAACTCGCCTCCTCATCGTTGCTAATGCTGCGACTGCTGACATCATTTGTGTCCCGCGTATAGCTTAGGTTGATGACACAGTACGGTATGAAGGGTGAGATAAATTTATGGGTGCATTCGGCATTGACCAGATGATTGTCGTAGAAGTAACTATTGGGCCACTTGCAAATCTCTGGATGCATGCGATACTGCATGCTTAACTTGAATATTTTGGTGTGCACAATATGATGGGCTCGCGGCTTGTCCAGCTGCTGTTTCAGGTTGCGCTGTATCCGATCGAACATCGAATTACCCAGACCAAAGTCAATTGCCTTCTGGGACAGCACGGTGGCAGGCAACTGCTGTGTATCGCCCACAAGCACAAGACCGCGTACACCAAAGCGCAAAGGCAGCAGAGTCCAGGGCTCGGTGCACTGTGTGGCCTCATCAATGATGCACGCATCGAAGTAGTCGATGTAGCCGGCCAGCTTCACGCAGCTGGAGAGTGTGGTGCAAACAATGTGGGCGCGATGCAGGAATTTCATGGTGAACTCGTGCTCTTCGCGTGGCGTCAGCGGCGGCTTCAATTGCTCGATAACCAATCGCAATTGTCGCTCCTTGGCCTCCAGCTGCTGCTGCTTATAATTGATTTGGCCAGAGAGCTTCTTCAGCTCAGCAATTTCTTTTTCCAGCTGCTCTTGCTGTCTTGTAAGACTCTCGATATTTTCGGCCGACAAACGTTTGCGCTTCTCGGCGCGCTTCTTGCTCAGATACGCATCCAGCGACATGTCGCGCACATTTGGATCCATTTTCTCAAAGAAACCAAAGCGCACGAGATCAAACTGTGAGTGATTCATCGCCTGGCGTGCACCCTTCAAATACAGCGCTATATTATCCACAGCCGCATTGCTATGCGTGCATATGAGGATCTTGCGATCCAGTGTATGGTTACTGCTACCGTACATGCACTGTAGAGCCAGATTCGAGATGAGCACGGACTTGCCAGTGCCCGGCGGGCCCTGTATTAGCGTAATACTGGGCGTCGAATCGTCAATCAATCGTATCCAGGTGCGCTTGCAAATATCCATCTGATGGTCATTCAGTTTCTGGAAGCCCTTGTATGCTGCCTGCTGCAAATGTTTGTTGTCATAGGATAGCACATTCTCGCTGGGCTGCAGTATCCGCTGGAACAGCGGCGAGCGACCCAGCAAGTAAATGGCATTAAAAGCGCCCATTTCCACGCGTATATTATCCACCACTGGACGCACCGTTAAAGTTGTGCATGAATTCAGCATTTCGAAGCAGATGTTCTCTTGCAATATCTCAAAGCATAGCTCATACGTGTTGCCTGCAAGTGTGTATACAAATTATAATATCTTATCTTCACTTAAATAGCCATATGCCTACCAGCTATGCGCTGAATCCGTGCAATCGATGCAAACGTCTCCTTCAGCTTATGTCCACTACTTATGGTATACAGGTCAAATCTCTTGACTATCTTGTTATTGTCTAAAATTATAAATTGAAATACTGAAAAGTACGTTTTTAAAACATACCATTTTCCTTACATCTGGCGATCAACACGTAGCGAGGTCGGTGTCTAGAGCTTGCATTGGATACAGTCTTCAGATTCACCTCAAATGTGCTTTTGGAGATTTTATAGTCCCGCTCTATGGTGCTCAGCAGCTCCAGTTTCATCAGTGGTATAATGATGCTAAATGTATATAAATATAATATAAACAAATATGTCATAAAAGTTATTTTTAATAAGGCACATATTTTAAATGTAGAATAGAAAAATTAAAAAAAATTAATTTTTAAAAATTCATATATTTAAAATGTAGAACCGATATAAATGAAAAATCATGACGAAAATGCCATCAGACGTGAAAATCGGTTCATTTTTAACAAAGTTATGGGAGTTTGAAATATGGGATCTATGAATCCGACAGCCTTACATGTCAAAATTGTTGTAAACTTTGGCATGATTTTTGACCAAAAATTTGACCCCCTCAGAATCGGGTTTAATGTTGATTTTTATACTAATTATGACTAACACAATCGATTAAAAACAAAAA
>SCDS01000338.1:42524-96009 GCA_004149465.1 Drosophila nigromelanica | reverse complement strand
ATATATATATTTTTTTTTTTTTTTTCTTCTTTATATATATTTTTTCACTAATCTTCGACGCTTAGCGTTTTTCTTATTTTTGCGCACGTGTTGACAGTTTCGAGTCTACGTTTTGAATTGCCTCGCAAAAGTCGTTGCACAGTATTTAAGTAAGCGCGGATATTTCGCTGAGACAGACAGGTAAGCAGAGTAAGAACCATTAGCGGCGGGGGTACCTGCGACAGGCAGCTGCAAGGAGCGTGTACGGTTTATAGGTGCAACATCTGTGCACAGCAAATGATTATCGGGAATTACCAGTAGTTCGATAAAAAGTATTTTATAAAGACCCTTTCAAGCGAGATTTGTTTGCAGGCAACTTTTTTTTAGAACCCGACACGGGACATCGTTCCACTTTAATAAGTTTTGCTCCCCCACAAATTCTTAACTGGCTTCCGGTGAACATGCAGTTAAAAGCACAACGAAAACACACAGTAAACCATCGCTATAATGAATTCTGCGAACTTTAGGTGAATGACACATTTATAGTTTTTTTTTATAATTCAATAACAAAACTTAAAGGGATTTGAAAAGTAACAAAATTATTTAACAAAGCGAAATACTGCTTCTAAGACGAATCTTCAATGTTTTTAAAACTATGAACGTTGAACTGAACCGTTTGCTTTAAAAAATCAGCGGAACTTTTCGACTTTTGAAAAATTAAAAAAATAAGATATCTTACTTACGGTGTACATTGACGTGTGATATACTGAAAAACATAACGTTTTGGGGAATGGTAGCCTTGATTACTTTTTATATTTATTTTAAAATTTTCACAGAGCATACTGTACTTCTAGTTTGTGATTACATTGTGCATGTTACACGCCAATAATTTTCATTTAAATGCAAGAAACTCAAATAGCACACAAAATACCGGTCAGAGATACAAAAAAAAAAGCCCGAAACCAAAACACTTAAATGTACAGATGTCCCCCGTAACGGTCATTGGACGTTCTCGATGCCCCAACGCAAAAAATTACAAAAATACAAACAAGTTCAATAGCAGGAACAGAGGGGCCGAGGGTGAAAGAGAGGGAGCTGTTTAGAAAATGCAGTCAACAGCAAGTATGTTGCCGTTTTCTTTTAGAAAGTGTGAGAGGCAACAATGCGAAAATAAATCAACAACGAGCGAGGGAGAGGGACACATAAACACGATGCTGCGGCAAACTGCAAAAGTCAGACGGCCATCAAAATACAAACACATACAAAAGCAAATGAAAAATGCATGCATACAAATAAAAATACGCGTATGCATATGCAATTATGCGCCAAGCCCTTGCGCCGTCATTGTATTTTTTTCAGTTTTGTTTTGGTGTAGCGCAGAGTTTAATAAACCCAACTGAGAATGTGCATACATGTATGTATGTATTTATGCTTGCAAGTCTGAGCAAAAGTAAGCGGCTGTGTACTCCTGCATTTGTATGTTTAATTAATTTTGATGTTTGGTTGCGGATAAGTAATCCAAACAGAAAACGAAATATCAATTTTACTTTTTACTCGCTTGTTTTTCTGTAACAAGAGAACACGCACACTAATGCGTGCACACACACATAGATAAAAAGGCGCGTTACAGTCGCGCGCCAAAATATTGTGCCCACATGCATCATCTTATAGAATCGTGTTGTTGGGCGGATAACTCTTAGAAATTAACTATACAAATATAACAGTTTGATGTTTATCATCAATGCATAAATTCCTGTTAACTCTACAAATTCTATAATGCATTTAGTGTACTGCCTTTAGCCGTTATACTTTGCCACCACTGTACCAGACAGGCTCAATTGACGGGGTTTGTTTTAAAAATGGCGGAGGCTGCAGCGACGAATGATAAAAAACGAACTACACACACATACATGCATGTGTATTTCTGCATTATTGCCCGCTAGTATTATTGTATGCATATCAATCACACACATTTCCAACAGTTTTATATTACTACATCGTATATTTCACTGAATTTATAGACATTTTCACCATATTGAATTGAAGCCCGGCAACTGTGCACAATTTGTCTATAACAGAAGCGGATCATACCGCAACAGAAAATAAATAAAACCACAGCTAACGCTCGAAAAAATATACAAACATACATGCATATACATATGCAAAATAAACGAACCTTTTGCTTTATTGAAGTCGGCAGACAATATTTAAATTAACAAGCCTTAGAACTTGCTGCCAAGAATTTACTGCCGACGCCAGTGAAAAAATTAAAAAACTAACGCGCGACGTCTATGAGTGTGACCAACCTTTGAAAGTAGACAAATACAAATTTCCCATTTGAATACTAGAAATACACACGCAGGGAAATATTAACAATATATATCTTGCCAAAATGCAACAAAATGAGGAAAGGGATTTAAAATAAGGAACAAAAGTAAATGTGTTTGATATTGTACAATGTACGCATTTTTATTATATTGACAAATTATTTATTTATTTATTTATATAAAGCTATCTTAAAATTAAAATCTTATTGCTTACTGTTGTTAAGGCCAGCTATGGCTGCCAGGGCCTTAAGCTTGTATAGTGCGTATTTGTATCTTTTTTATCTATTTAAAAATGTACTAATTTTCTGTTTTAAAAATTTCAACTGTATTTTTTTTAAATGTGTATTTTGGAACATTCAATATGCAGCCACACCGATTGTGAACAATCGACATCCCACACGGCTAATAAATTAAGAATATAAGAATTGACACTAAAAATTAATGAAATTGTGAGAAATTAATGTAAGTACTCGCTCAAACGATCATTTATGGTCACTCAAAGTCCAATTGACTATATTTTTGTATTAACGTTGGCTACTTTATTGAATTTTCCGCAAAACATGACGCATCTGCATCTGGATACGCCTTTCATATATGCCGGACACACACACGCAAACAAAACATTTGTAAAAACGCAGTGCGTAGACCTCACACATACAAACACTTAGAAATAATAAGAGTCAAAAGAGATACAAATTAGTTTGCCGCAAGCTTCACCCAAGATATGGCGCATATAGTGGAAAATCAATTATTTGCTGCTGCGCAGGCAATTGAGCAGCAGTTGGATCAGGAGATCGATCGCTTGGACAACTTTGACTCGGATGACTTAAAGGCCTTGCGAGAGAAGCGCCTACAGGACATGAAGAAATTGAACAATAAAAAGCAGGAGTGGCTGAGAAATGTATGTAGAATCTAGTTGCATGAGACGTTTCTTCTAATTTTTTGTACGTTGTGCAGGGTCACGGCACCTATTCCGAACTGGCCGACGAGAAGGAGTTCTTTGAGGTATCGAAGAAATCGCCCAACATTGTGTGCCACTTCTACAGAGATAGCTCGGAGCGCAGTCGCATTGTCGACATGCATCTGAAAATACTCGCCGCCAAGCATATTGAGGCCAAATTCTGTAAGGTGAATGCTGAGAAGACGCCATTCTTGACACAACGCCTACGCATTAAGGTACTGCCGACTATAACTCTGGTTGTGGACAGTAAAACCAAGGATTATATAGTGGGCTTCACCGATTTGGGCAACTGTGATGATTTCTCCACAGAGATGCTAGAGTGGCGCATCGCCCACTCGGGTGCCATTGAATACAAGGGCGATCTAATGCAGCCACCAGATGTGAAACGCAAGCAGTTCATTAATCGCCCACAGAAAACTATACGCGGCGGCTATGACTCCGATGATTCAGATATCGATCTGGATGATTAACGTGACGCCTACAGCAATTAATGCATAAACAAACCACATCCACAAAGTACACTTGAGCTGCTTAGCACTTGAAAAAACAAATGAAATCAAAATCTAGCACATCAATTGTAGCAAACCAATTAGGCATACTTTAGTGTTATTTATTTAAGTGTATGATTCCAATCAAACCACTGCTACTACTTACCCTAACCCCTAACCTCAGCTCCACAGCATCGGTGTGTGCTTAACACGAGCTTATGTGGTTGCCTTTCATCCATTATATTTATACACACACTAGTGCCCAGCTAAAAGCAGCCCCATTCTATGTTATTCGTTTAAACAGGTCTTGCGCGCCTTTGGCACAATATTAATAGTTCTTAAATCGTTTGGCATGTATGGATAAAAAGAATACCAACGTATATATAAAAGACACAACTGGCATATATTTTTAACAATATTGTGACATTTCCTATTGTAGAAATAATAACTACTCACGTGTACAAGTTTTTTACATTTATTTTTGTAACTCTACAAATGCATCGATATGACATCGTCACCACATTAAATGGCAAGTACGAAAAAAAACATAAATCCAAGACATTTTACTGTTTAGGGTCATTTAATACATATATAAATATGGCGAAGTCAACAAAGAAATATGTAAAATCTTTGCAATAAAATGATGGACAAATGCTGTAAATAAAATGCCATAAAAGTAAACTTTAGAAACTAGGGTAAGTAGGTAAGAAAATAAACATCATAAAAGGGACGCCAGCTAATCCGCGGAGGGTCAGCTGCAACTGCCGTAAAGTTTACCTGACATCGCATATAAAACGTG
Organism: Drosophila nigromelanica; assembly: GCA_004149465.1. NCBI lineage: Eukaryota > Metazoa > Arthropoda > Insecta > Diptera > Drosophilidae > Drosophila > Drosophila nigromelanica. The sequence goes on along the minus strand of SCDS01000338.1, from coordinate 91,455 downwards.
GCTGCACCTGGAGTCGACGCATTCAATCGGCGATTTTGGCACGATCAACAAGCTTGCCTACGCATTCAATTCTACGTGACATAAAACGATGGTGCTTGACACAGATATACGGCCCATAGTGAAGACACTAAAGGATAACTACAGCTACGAGGAGATCGCACAGATGCTGGAGTGCGATGTGGCAAGTGTGGTTAGCTGCATTACACAGACCGAGCTTCCGGATGGCAAAGTGGCCAAATTAAGGCTGAGGCCATTGCCCGAAATGCAGAACAAGCGAGAAGTTGGCCGGCCGAAAGTGTTTGAGAACCGCAAGTTGGTGGAGCAGCTGCTCGCTGATCACCCACACTACACCTCCATAGATGTCCAGCGCGAGCTACAGACTCGATTTGGCATTGAGGTCAGCCGTCGCACGCTGCAAAGACGCATTAGTGAGATCAGGGCACGTCAATTTCCGGCAAAGAGCAGCGGCGTGAGTGCAACCGTAAGGCGACGGCGCTTAGAATGGGCACGCGCCCACGAGGAATGGACCGTACAGGACTGGCGTAACATATTCAACATGGACGACGCCAAGGTGATCGATGGTACAACGCCCAAAGAGATATTCCTGGACACGTTGGTGGGCCCGGATTGCGGCGAAAGCAATGATTTGAATCTGCTGGAACAATTAATGGCTATCATACAACCCAAACTACAAACACAATCGCAGGCACCGCAAAATGTCTCCGAGTTCCGATCGGTGCTCTACGATATTTGGCACAGCGATCAAGAGCTGGTGACCAAAATTGATCAGCTATACGAGTCAATGACTTGGCGTGTGACGGCAGTTTTACAGAGTGGCGGCGCAAAGACCGACTTTTGAAAGGCGTTCGTAAAGAAACTAATTATCAATGATATAAAAATGGATATGTGATACACAGAATTCGTATTTATAAATATGCTAGACAGATCAAGGGAAAAACATAACTCATTTTATAAGACATTTTAGCTTAAGGTATAAGCTTATTAGTTTAGGATATAATATACGGATTATAATTGTTAGCATCAAAGGTGTCCTACAACATTTATAATAAAACCAGCGCTCATTTAACATACTTTAAAGTTTATACACTAACAATTTAAAATATTTTCGAAATCAGATATGGGAGTTATATTTGACTATGACCAACATTTCGTCATTCTCGTTCAAATGATTCCACGTGATGTCCTTTGTGCATAAATATATATAGGAATATGAAAATACCGAATAAATAATAAGTCCATGCTGCCAATTGCAAACATTCGTCCATTGTTATTCTTAGGTTCCAAGTCCTATTCGGTTATAATCTTCGGCGTTTACTGGGCGACACTAGCACAGCTGCAGGTTGATGCGCGCCCGAGATAGCATCAAAAATACTCGTCTCGGAACGCTGGTATTCAGTGCCGATCTTTTCCAGATTTAGATCAGCGTTCAACACAAGAACCTAAGATAACAAGAGATAAAGGTTACAGTTGCTGGCATCCAGTTGCCAATGGATACTCAATATAACCTTGCATTGCTGCGGACGCCGATGATGGATCAGCCAATCCTCGTGCAGTTCATGCAATTCCTGTAAGTACTTTAACGGCACGCAACTCTCCTCGGAACGTGCCCGCTCTCGTATACGTTCGTAGGCCACCTCGGGCGAGGTGCGCAGATAGATAATAAGATCAGCTTGTATATGAATTGAATCCTCGATGAATTTGTACCATTCCTGCAGGGTGTTGTACATGCCCTGTTCCAGCGAGCCGTTCCGGTACATGTTCTCCACAAAACAGAAGCTGCAATGGCACCAACATGAATTAAATAATATTGCATATCTCAGAGGTTTACCCACCGTGAGCTGTAAATGGAGCGCTCGATTATCTTCAACTTTTTATCCGTGGGTTCCGTGTGGGCCTGGAGCATTGTCAATGTGACGTACGACTGAAATGGCATGGCCCACTTTTTTGGATCCTTGTACATATTTTCCAACAGATTAACACCGTTAACATTGCGCCACTTTTCCACAGGTTCTGTGAGCAGACTGACTTCGTTTTCATGCTTTTGAAAGTGGTTCAGAAATGTCGTTTTTCCGCTGCCAATATTTCCCTCAATAAGCACTGTATAGGGCTGCGTGTCCTGGGCGAATTTACGGCCTTTGCCTAAGCATGCGTTTGCCTTAGCCATAATTCCAACTAAGCCTTGAGCTGCACGTGAAGAGTAATTAGTATAGATTAGAGTATAGATTATGAAATTTCCGAAAAATTTATCGATGCAACTGTGCGTTATGGTCACTATTCACGAACTAACCATGAAGACCAAGATTTTTACATCGACCAAAACAAAAAAAGCGGGAAAATTACTTAAAAAAGAGCGGGATTTCTAAACTTCTTTGCTCATCTTATAACAGCTAATCGATTGATATGCATTAACTAAAAATCGATAAATATATGGAAATTAGTTACATATTAGCTTGATGGCGTTTTGCGAGTTTCGCATCCTAGCTTGATTGATCCATTGATGTCTAAAGAATTAAAAATAGTTATGATGATTGTTTTATAAATAACAATCTCTAAAATTAACTCAGTATGGTTGCAAAGCGAAATACCAAAAATACTGCCCAGCGCTAAAACGATTTGAGATATTTAGTATAAATAAGGGGTGTCATATTTAACATATTATGTAGAAAAATTGAAACTTTCTTTTTAAAAACATTTTAAAAACATTCATGCTTGAACTAGAAAAGGTTTAAAAATCTTCACCTCTTCACTCATTTCTTTAGCAAATGTATTAACATAAATAATGTTTAGATGTAAAAATATCGATAGGCTTATCGTATATTAGCTGCAGCACTGAATAAAAAAGAACTAAATGCGGGCACACTTTCTGTTATATTATAGAAAGAGGAAAACGTTGTAAATTGGCCTAATTATTGTTACAACTTTTTCGTTTAGACTCAACGCGAATCCATTTTTCGCACGGCCAAAAGCTTAAACGTTGCGAACCAAGCAGGGGTAAGTCGATTTAAATAGCTTTTTATTATTAGTCAGTTGTAGACTTGATATTGTTAACAAGCAATGCGCCAATCATAAATGTGTAAATAAATTGCATAGTGCGTATATAAAACTTGGCTGTTTTCGAAAATGTTTCTATAAAGTTGGGTTTGTGTGTGCTGTGTGAATTGATTAAAGCATCCAGTTTTTGGGCCCTGTTTCTGCCTTTTCCAGTTTACCTCTTCACCCCCACCACTTTGACACAAAGCTGTTATGACTCTTATATAAAAGTTAAAAGTATAATTGCTCTAATGGACGCTAGTTGCGTTGTGTTGTGTTTGCCGTGCGCCACCGCCTTCCCTTCCTCCCTTTGTCAATCACGTGCCTTCACAATAATAATAAATGCAAAACCAACAACAGCACACATACATTCGCGCTCAGGTACAACTATCAGTGGTACAAAGTTCGACTGGCTTCAATAATAGTAAACTGCCATGTGGTCATGACTTTTCAACTTTTGATTTACAAGTAGTACATACATGTGTACACATTTCCAATTTAAAAGTCTTACTTCAGTTTTATGAAAACTATTCAATTTTTTTTTCAGAACATTCGCGTAGAGAATGGATTCTGCTACAAATCTGCTGGAGCGCAATTGCGCGGGCGTTGAAGTGCACGAAAAGGAAACGGCCAGCATCAGCGGCAATGTGAACGATCCGGATTCGGGTTTACCCTCGTCGGCGGAAGTAGTTAATACGTCTGGTGTGCAGAGCGCTGCTGGCGAGGATGATGACGAGGATATGTTCGAGCAGGTGACAATGATACTGCGCCAGCGACGCGGCTGGAGGCCAACAGATGATTCGCTTAGCCAAAATGCACTCGATTTGGATTTACTGGAGGACGACGATGAGCTGGTCGAGGAGGATGATGCCGGCTGTCCGTTGCCTTCAACACCAGAAGACACACAGCTCATAGAAGCCGAGGTAAGTTTTGAGCCATGCAGCATATTCATTTGTTACTCATTATCACTGACCCTCTGGTCAGCGGTTATCGGCATTTACCAGTTCAGGTCAGACAAATGTGCACACACATGCATATACGTATCTACATACATATATGTATTTGCACAAATATATACGAAATTGAATGTCACGACCGTCTTATCAAATCGTCGTCGAGCTTCCATAGGCTGTCTGGCTGGTGCAGGTGTTGAATGTCGACGTATGTGTGCGTAGTTAAATGTGTGCATACATGTGTGTACACGTATTTATAACTTTTTGCTGTCATTTTCATCTGCATTGACAATTAGCACACCTTTTGGGTTGTTGAGCGGTCAGGAGCGGATTAGGCGTTAAGTGTGAATTTGGGCGCTTGCTGCCGACGAGGCATAAAAACAAAAATCGGCTGTGACGCAGATAATTATTTTATATTATATTTGCGCCTAACCAGTCCGTTTTTGAACACTCTTATCTTATCGCGTGCTCCGCTTGTCGTTTTTTGTTCCGCCACAAACAAATACACAATATTTCGAACTTAGTTGGCTATTGGCAAGCGCTTCAAAGTACACAACTTGCTTTTCGTGTACAGTATATATTTTATGTCGTATTAAATTGAATATTAGTTGTTCAATGGCCGAATCAGGAGCTAATTATGATGCTGTTGTCAGCGCGAGCAAATCTCTGGAATCATTCAAAGAACCCAATCAAGACTCAATCAAATCGGAATTAACCGAGATTAACGTTAGTCGTCTCAATCGCATCGTAAACGGATTAACGTAACGGATTCATTTTGCTTTCAGATGACAGAAGTTTTAAAAGCTGGTGTGCTCTCAGACGAGATCGATCTGGGCGCTCTGGCTCACAATGCCGCCGAGCAGGCTGAAGAATTCGTGCGCAAGGTAAGCGGTTTCAACTCAAGCAAATTGTTTATTTCAAATGCACTTTCAAGACTTGTGTACTGCGCTTTATTATTGGGTGCTCACTTTGTTAAAATAATTGTTTAAATAAATGTCCTAACTATTTTAAAAAATAATATGTTATTTGATTGTTTATTAAATAATAATAATAATAGGTATTGTTGTTTGTATATATATATAAATTGTTTCGTGTAATTCATCATTCTTTTGTTTGTTCACAGGTCTGGGAAGCCAGCTGGAAAGTTTGTCACTACAGAAACTTGCCCAAATGGTTGCAGGATAATGATTTTTTGCATCGCGGTCATCGTCCGCCTCTTCCTTCGTTCCGCGCTTGCTTTAAATCAATATTTCGTGTGCATACAGAAACTGGCAATATCTGGACCCATCTGCTTGGCTGTATTGCTTTTATTGGTGTAGCTCTATACTTTGTATCTCGTCCGACGGTTGAGATACAATTTCAAGAGAAGTTAGTTTTTGGCGCATTCTTTATGGGCGCCATCATTTGTTTAGGATTTTCGTTCGCTTTTCATACGTTGAGTTGCCATTCGGTAGAGATTGGAAGACTGTTTTCAAAGTAAGTGTATACCACATAAATATTAATATTAACTTAATAGCTGATTTAAATTCAACCCTAGACTGGACTACTGTGGAATTGCGTTGCTTATAATGGGATCCTTTGTGCCTTGGCTTTACTATGGCTTCTATTGTCATTATCAGCCAAAGGTGATATACCTATCTGTAGTTTGCGTGCTCGGCTGTCTCTCTATCATTGTCTCGCTTTGGGATAAGTTTTCGGAGCCTGCCCTGCGCCCACTACGTGCTGGCGTGTTTATGAGCTTTGGCCTGTCTGGCGTTATTCCAGCCATTCACTACAGCATCATGGAGGGCTGGTTGAGTCAGATTAGTCGCGCTAGCCTCGGTTGGCTAATATTAATGGGTAAGCAATACACGTGGCGCCAACAAATTCCTAGTATTCAATTCTTTCTTTCATTTTAGGCTTACTATATATACTTGGTGCTTTATTATATGCCCTTCGCGTACCAGAGCGCTGGTTTCCCGGCAAGTTTGATATTTGGGTTAGTTTTCATATTTGCTTTAACACTCGATGTTGCTTATATTAATATGTTACTCTTACAGTTTCAATCGCATCAACTTTTCCATGTTCTTGTTATTGCGGCCGCCTTTGTGCACTACCACGGCATCTCGGAAATGGCCATGTATCGTGTCACCGTGGGGGAATGTACTGTACCAATTGAGCCTATAACTTTCTAAGAGCTCCAGAAAATACGAATCATAAATTCATTACACACAAATATGCACACACTCACTATAAATTCGTGTATACACCCACACAGACATTTATGTGAAATCGAGTGTAGTTTGAAAATGCAGCCAGTTTAGCGTTTGGCATGCATGTGTTCTTTGTTATTTGGAGGAAAAAAATTACATTCAGGATGAAAACATAAATATCTGTATATTGCAAAACAAATATTTAAAAATACTTAGCAAACCCCCGTTTATTATAATCGAATGAAATCTACAGTAGTTTAATATAATTATTTATAAAATTTATTATTGTTTACCTAATTTTATTTATGATTTATGACAATTGATAAGTTCATATATATATGGTTGGCAACATCTTTATAATCTGGAATAATTGCAAAAAAAAAATGATTATTTAACAATGCGTTTCGCTCAGGGGTGCAATTTTTATACAACTTAAGCCAGCGAAGAGTTTTGTATTTTAAGCTTTTTGAGTACAGCTTGAGTAATATTTGAAACAGTTACGTTTAAGTGGATCAAAAAGGAAATTTAAAATACAAATCGTTTTTGGCAACAGATTTTTGTTGTTAAATTTATTAGCACATTTTTATTATTACTATTGATACAACCATGACTTGCATGACTTTAGTGTAGCACTAGCTTGGATTCTATGCATAATTATCGTCAATATATGTCATTAACTTGATAATGCAAATCAAAACAATAAACAGTACAAGACTTTAAGAGCAATTTGTTTGCATTGCCCGGGACTGCTAAAACTGTGCATCAAATGGGTAAAACTAAAAGTTTTAATGCTTTTAATTCAAGCTGTTTGACTAGACATTCTCCATGTTCTTCAAAGTGCAAAGTGTTTGCCAACTTTTTGATTCACTTGGTTTCACAATGCGGCAGCAGACTGGGAAGTTTCCTCATCTTACGATGTTCTTAATTGCAGTGCTTCATAATGCTTAATGCGCATCTCATATCGAATTATCAAAATCTATAGAGAGCCGCCTTTGCCAGCTGGGTTATTAGTTAGTTTAGTTCATATGCTAGGTGTTTGTTTTAGTCTTTGACTCAGCAGCGAGGGCAAATTATTGCTAATGACTGGCAAAATTTGGCACAAGAGTTGACTTTGACCCGCTGGATTGACTTGATCGACTACGTTTAGTCTGAACTTAGTTTTTCTTTATTTATTTCTTCTCTCCACTTTTTATTCTACTTCAATTCGTTATCTTTTTTTTATGTCAGTTGCTTTGGTGCCAAAGATCTCAATGGATCATTAAATATGTAATTATGTATAAATACCAATTTTACCAGCTGTAGTTTCAAATTATGCTATTATTAAAGTGCTGCGTAGTGTGTTCTAAGAATTTAGAAAAAAATTATTGAATATATGTTTGAATTTCAAGTTCAACCTCAAATAAATTCATTTGCCAAATAAGTGTGACAAAATCACCAAAAACAAATAGACAAAAATATAAATATATTGAATTGATTTGTTAATAAGCCATAAACTGGTCAACAGAGGCGTTGTCCCAAAAAGCTAACGCATAATGCATATATATGAGCGTTATTAAAAGCCCACAAGTTTATTCGTAATATACAGTTATTTGATCCAATCGAAATAGTTTGTTTGCATTTTATAAAGCATCGCTTAAGATCAACCGATATTATACCTAAAACGCTTATCGTTTTTGTTGCTTGATTTTTTTTCTGTTGAGGTTAAAGCACAGGTCAAATGAATATTAGATATGTATATGTATGAATTAGATATGTATATTTATGTATATGTAGTATATGATCATATCTGGGACAGTTTGCAGCTATTTTGTTTCGGCAAACTGGAACCTGGTCTGCTATATGTATGTACATATGTGTATATATACATATGTATAAATGATTATGCCAGAGAATCGTGTGCTGTTTGTTGTAAAGTTTGTAAATTCATCTTAACTTTTTAAGATGTTGGGCAAGTTGTTGTTGCCGGCGGGGCTTTCACTTTCAATTATGATATACGCGATTCACGCAAGCTGTAATTATGATCATTATACTTAATTCGACAATTAGCGGGGTTGCTTTTTGCCCTTACAAAGGGTATTACAATTATGTCATGAACTGCGCGATTCTCTGTAATTAGCTAAGAATTGCATATAAATCTGTATGAATTACACTTTTATAACGGATAAAATAGGCTATGCATCTTGATTGCAAACGAATTAATTTCAAATTTTTAATTAAGAAATTAATTGATATATATGAAAATTTGCTAAATTCTATCTTCTATATCATACAAAAGATGGGTTAAAAATTAATTTAAAATTTTCTATTGTAAATATTTTATTTGGCTAATTTCTTTAATTTGTTTGTCAGGGTATTTCATCTTCGTCATGTTGCAGTTTGTTTTTCACCTATGTTAAATGGAATTTCGGAAATACTCGGAAGCTGCATAGATCGGCGTTGTGTAGTTCAATGTCAGTATCAGTGCATAGAGTTCAAGACCCTCTGAGTATTATAGTTTTCTGCTTTTATTAATGTTTTTCAGCAGTCGATTTTATGCGTCTAAATCAATAATACAGACAGTTAAAGGCAACGGTAATCAACTTGTGTCTTTGAAGGTTGTTGGCGTATAAGTGTTATGGTCAAGGCTAACTGAAACCGTTGTATGTAAGTCTTTGTATGCATATGTATGTATATGTACATAATGGCTGAACCATTGATTTCTAATCAACGGACAGTTGCTTCAATCGTATTTCGCATTTAATGTTGTCCATAAATTGAGTTTTAATGTAGAGACAATTAGTGCGGCTATTGCCTCGAAAAGGAAAAAAAGCAAGAAGTAAAAAAAATAATGGGTACAGAATTTTTTGTGGGCACGGGCTAATGAGCGATTCTTGCGGACATCGACGCCTGGGCCCCATCGAACCCCAATCATTGTCATGCAAATTATGCCATCTTGTCAAGTTCAAAAGCATTATAAGCGTATAATATACAAATAAGGTAAAAGAAAACACCTGAGAGCTGGTTCGATCAGCTTACCCACTGCCAATTTTTGCCTTTTTGTTTATTGTAAATATGCTATAATGCAAATTGGTGTATGTGTATTTGTTTAAATAAAAAAACTCTAATCGTAAGAGTCGTTATAGCGGCGTATAAAGCAGAAATACAAGTTGACATGCGCAAGTTTGTGTCTTAAGTCTTTTGTTTCCGTCGTGTGACATTGACTTGAAAATTGATTTAATTGATACGCGTACAAGCCAAAAAAAAACATGCAAATGCTGTAAACAATTTTAGATCTTTAACTAAGTTGAGCCAACATCGAAAGTTGTTTGTAGATTCAATAGATTAAAGTTTCATTTTTCAGTACCTAACTAATGCTGTTATAAGAAATTATTAGCCAGCTCGGGCACGCGTCGAAATTCGTTCAACTGTGCTCGGCCCCTACATACATATTATGCGCAAATTGTTCCCCAAAAGTGTGACCAGCAGCTGTTCGGCAATTTAAATGAACCACATGTGCGCCACCCCCAAAAACAACAACAGCATCGATTGGGGGACGCGCTTGGCATACCTAAAGAGACGCTTCACCTTCAAAACTGCGGAAGCTGAAATGTAGCTAAAACTGATTTGGGCACCACTAAAAATCTGTGAATGAATCGTTAATGATACAAAATTAAAAGTAATTCATGCAGATTATATATACATATGTAATTCTTTTTTTCAGTGTCTAGCGGACACATCAATCAGCAGCTGGAGTTGTTAGAGAACAATTTTTTTGGATTTTTCCTTTGTCTGGCAACCAATTGAGTAATTAACAATAGGGACCAAGGCAACTGCTTGGACTGCCATTTAATTTGTTGCTGCTTGAGCCGCATTTTTGGGGCTGGTTTGGTGCCAAATGTCAGTCAGCCACTGGGTGAGCAGTGCGCCGCAATGTCTGTCTGCTGTTGCATTATTGTAATGGGTTATAGTTTGAGTACTCATACACATACTCATTTTCGCACCCATATTTATACCTGCGCCTACATAATGACACCTCGAACTCAAGATCTATGATGACATTGCTAAAGTTCCAAGTGGCCACTGAAGTTCGGTATGCCTTGTCTGTGGTTTTTGCCAGTCGGAGTCGGAGTCAGTCATTTCGGTTTGGTCTTGTGGTTATGGCCTTTTGGGGCCATTAAATTGCACAATGATTTGCACACTCGGCGTCATATGGGCCGCCTTTGGGCCGCCTTTGGGCGCAGTCTGGGCTAGTTGATAGATGTGTAGCTTATGCACTCGGAAACTGGCCGTTGTTTTGCTTGTCAATAAATATGCATATATGTATATATAGTTATGCCATATCCAATCAGGCAAACGTAAACAAAAAAATTAAAAATTACACAAAAACTCATTGGAGGTGTCGTTAATTACAACGCTCGTCCACGATAGATAGAAATAACTGCTTTCCAATAACAGCTTATGTATGTGCATATATTCAACGCTAATAATCGATCGATAATTAGCTTAATACACAATGTCTGGCTCAAAGTGCGGATGATTAAATGTAGTGGAATCCTAGAACAACACAGCGCTCAAAAACATGCAACAGGCCAGCATAAAATGAGAATAAAAACACACGATCACATACGATCATACACGATCACCTGTACAGCTCTACAGAACTAGCGCGATTGATACACACACACAAACACACACACACACATTCTTGTGGCTAAGTTAACAAGTTGGCTAGCGATCGCAATCAGCTTCGAACCTTACTTCGTGCGTTCGATCGAGCCGCATTTAAGTTGTTTGTATGTGTGCTGGTCGGCTTGTGTATGTGTGACTGTATCTGGCTGTGTCTGTGTCTGCAGCGGCGCATAGAAGACGGCTTGTCGCGTCCGGATGTCGCTTAGTTTGTTGCCGGCGCTTTAACCGCAAAGTAAGCGCAAAAGCGTGAAGTTGGCCCTCTGGCAAAGCTAATATCCATATATTGCTGCTTTTGTTCTGAAGCGCCGCGTGTTCACTAGAATTTTGGAATAAATATACCATATATTGTTTTCAGTGTGTATCTGAATATTTTGTGACAGGATAACGAATGTGCTCACGTGCGGTTTAATTAAAAGTTATTAAGGGATTTTTATGTGTTTTAAATAGTGCTGTGTGCAGTGTCGTGCCACTATAATTAAGTACATATATTATATTAATAATAATTCAACTATATTGTCAGCAATACAATAAAAGAGGCAAGTGCAGCATAACTGAATTAAAATTATTAATTTAATTAATTTAAATTGACGAAATGCGTTCATATTTTATAATTTCCAACATTTCCAAACTGAGCCAGTTTTTGGCTTATTGCGAAAGAGACGCGCGTGTTTGTGGACCAATTCCGAGGTCCCCGACAAACTGTATTGTATACAAAAGACAAACAACAACAAAATCAAAAAAATCAAACAACAACAATAAAAAACATAGCATTGGCATCTTCGAAACCAGCTTACAATACAAATACATATTGTGGCCATGTTTGGGTCCAAGTCAATCACTAAAGTCATATGTAAATGGTTTTCGGCGATTGATCAACTATTTTAATCAGCAGCAGATGTATCCCAAAAAATGCATCACTACATTGTAGCCAGATGTGGCCACGCAACAGTAACAAGTTGCTGTTAATATTGTAAATACATACACCCATGTTCAAACAGATGCTGCCAATTTCATTCAGTTATGTGATATTATATCATCCTCATTAGCCTTGTGTTACACTTTTGAAGCAATGTGAAAACTTGGCCAAGTTCGGGGAAAAAAGCAACCAGCAATGTGCTAAACGTCAAGATACACTGCAAATATAGTACATAAATATATATATATATATATATATATATATATATATATATATATATATATATATTATATATATATATATATATATATATATATATATATATATATATATATATATATATATATATATGTATATATATATATATGTATATATATGTATATGTATATATGTTGAGTAAATCGAAACTCTGGGCCGGACTGTAACCAATTTCTCAAATTCATAAATCGGCCGAATGCCCTTCAAAAATGCGCTGACGTCGCGCAATTTGTTTATTTATGATTTTTTATAGTTGTTGTCTGGGCGTAAACAATTCGACCGCAAACCCGACCAACGCGCCAACGAACTGGCCAAATTATCTTTATATCACATAAAGAAGAAGAAGAAGATTTGTGCTGCACATCCGTTCGCACGTTGGGCAAGTGCTTCACAGGTGCTGGCTGTTGTTGTTTATGTGTGGCTTGTGGCCTTTTTGGTGACATCTGGCCAATGTGAAATAGCATTTTAATTTTGAGTCCAATTGGGGTCACATGCGTGGCCGGTCACACCTTCAAGCCAAAACCCATCTCATTTCATCTTTGTTTGAGTTTCTCCATTTTCTTGGGCTAACAAGTTTGCCCAACAAGTCACGGCCGTTGCTCGAAAATCTGATAATAATGGCAAGTCAAACACCCAACGAGAGCAAGGGAATCCGATTGGCAGAACCTAATGCCAATAATGACAGCTGCAACTATTGGAGGCCAGAAGTTTTCGCGGCACATTAGCCAATTTGTGTTCAACTTTATGGTTATATACATATACATTTTTTCCCCATTTAATTACATACTAGAAATGACTTGATCAATCTAAACACCCTTGGTATTGAGAAAATGATTTGTAAAAAACAAAAACCAAGGGAAATTGCAATCGCAATAATATAAAACAATAATAATAATAATAGTAATAATAAAGTTGTTGATGACTGTACACCAAATAAGTTCGTACTAAGTACTTAAACTTACATTTTAATTATGGTTGTGATTTTTCTTTGCAGTCCCTTACACGTTTTGAGAAACGAATAGTAGAATTTTCCTTTGCCTTATGATTTGAAATTATCTCTGTGACTTGAGTTTAAGTTAAATATAACTGATTCACGAGCTCAAGCTTATATGCTATTGTCATTTAATTTATGTAAATTTGCAGCTAGTCAGAATTAAATAAAAGACTCTGGCTACGAACTCTGAACTTGCTGTGTGGGCGCAAAGTTAATATTTATGACAATTTGCATTTTAGTTAAATGCAGCAAATAGCTGACAAACAGAATAGGGAAATAAAGTCCCCTTCTATTAGCAACAAAAACAACAGCACCAGAATAAGCAAATAATAAATATTTAATTTGTGCGCATTTGAAGCGAAAATTCATATTTTATTGAAAATTGCATTGTAATTTAATTTGGATTGCCAAAAAAAATTTAAAAAAAATTCAGAAGAATATATTATACATATTATTCCAATTTATTCAAATTAACATTTAAATTGCTATGAAGGTGAAAAAAAATTAACTTTTACGGTTTGCATATAGCGACAATAAACAGTAAACCCGGAAAAGAAAATTACCAATACACTAAAAACTGCAATAAACAGTTCTTAGATCGGCATCGAACTTTAATTGACACGCACAAATACTGATTGAATTTTATAAGCCAATTTGCAAGGTGCTTTTAAATGCTCGCGCTACCAAATACGACATAAAATAATTAAATAAGGTCAAACACTAGTCAACCCTATATATTTAAAAACTGACTAAGCTCACTAACAGTAAGACCTCGAATCAATTAGGAGAATTTCCAGTATGTCTGATATACTTACTATATAGAGCTAATGTAGTTTTGTACTTAACAAGAGGAATGCGTTTAGATTGTTGCATTTACCATACATATGCCTCACGGAAGTGATAAAGTTTGACATTGTTGATTAAACGATATTTATGAGAGAAAGATATGTATGTATTTTTGTTGTTGTTGTGTTGTATTATTTATAATACTAGTTTATAACACGGCGGCAACACACATACGCACTAGTTCAAGGTGATTGCTCTGAGCTACGAATAAACGAATAAACTAATGCCATAGAGAAAAAGCAATCAAAATTGAGTTTCAATAGCGCCGAAAATCTGCATACGGGTTGCTATATAAATTACGCTTTTTGTGGGCTGCTGTTTGCTAATATGGTCCAAAATAACGCATTATAATATATTTTTTTTATTGTAAATTCACTTTAAAAAACACTTCGACAGGTGGAGCCGAGGGACGCAACCGCTTTTCGTCGCAACGGAGGCTGGCTGCGTAGTGCAAGAAATCATTTTGTTTCATTTGTGTTTCGTTTCCTCAAAAACGTGCGACCTTGGTAACGATTTTTAATGCGTTGCCGTTACCCAGTCTGTTGCTGTTGCTGTTGCCTCGAGTTCATTGGGCACCAGCAACAGCAGCAACAGCACCAATCTCAGACTGGTCAATCGTCTGATCAGATGCTGCCGACAATGACATTGTCTCTGCTGATTAATTTTATGCGGCGCACTTGTCGAATTTTATTTTTGTTTTTTTTTTTGGCTGCTTTGTTAAAATTCTTGTTGTTCAATGACTTGGCGTCTTTAACTACACATGTAATAAATACGCAGCCTTCGTTTTGATCTCTTATCAATTCAAACTCTCAGCCTTAGCTAAGTCACTTCAAATAGCGTATACGCCATGTTCGCCACTTCCAAAACTGAAGGAATGTTTTGGGCATGCATAAAAATAGGGGGAAAAAAATGAAGAAAAAGGAAAGAGGAATAACAATGAACGTGTGCTTCTTTTGTGCTGCGGCGTTGCCAACGCGTGTCTAGAATTTATCGTCCGATCTAAAGCTTGATAATCGCATAATAAGAAACTGGATAGTGACGTCAGCGATACGAGCGTTGAAACGTGTGGATGAAATGTCTATTTATTTACATTTTTCAACTGTGTAAGCAATTTTGCAATTGCCTCACTAATTGATAGCTCAATATGTAAAACTCTCAAAAAAATATAAATAAAAATATGTCCGGCTACGATCACCTCGTGGTTTATTTGCAATATTATGAAAAACGGCTGCAAATATTTATAGAGCATCGTGTTGTGCGTTCGTTATTGTTTGGCCCTCGGGCATCGGCTTTTGAATATGATCGGGATAAAAATTTATAGAATTCATATGCACAGCGGCAGCGTTCAGCATTTTTAAGCGCTTAAGCATTCGGCAACGCCGAATCAAACACACACACACACACACACACACATAAACCTACACGTATACGAAGCTGAAGCTGATTTGCATGTGAACGTCGGTTATGTTTAAGAAATTAATAGCTAAATCAATAAATATGCAAAACTTACAGCATAGGTCCACACACTGTTAGATTAGAATGAGCCATGAGATTGTATATTTACCGGTAAATATATGCACACAAATTTAAAAAGAGAGAGGTATATATATACATAAGCACATATATATGTATCTATTCATTTATGTATATATAGAGATGAATATCTTTAGCTTCCCAGAAAACACAGTTTAAAGTCCAGCCCCCAAATCAAAAAAATTTTGTCAAGCTTAGAAATAGATGGCGTTGTTAAATTGCTAAATGAGCAACAACAAGAATAATTAGAAAAAATAAAACCGGAATACTAAAATCGGTTATGCAATAGTTTTGTTTTCGCCTTTATATTGTTACTCATCGAATTAGTTGTGTGGGTACTTACGACATACATTTATGTATATTCAAGCGGATTTCACTAAGCCAGACAAACACTGATCTGAGCAATATAATTTGATCGAACTATAATTGCTCTTATCAGCTATCAAAGCAAGAACTCGTCTTTTAGTCATTAAGGTGTTTATGTCCATAGGAGTTTATTTATTGTATTTGATTAATACCCTTGCAGAGGGTATTATTCATTTCTTACAAGTATACATATCCTCTTCTATAAAATATGAATACAAAAACCCCAAAGCGACTTTGATATAACCATGTTTTCAATAAATTTTTTTGTATTATCTAGCTTCACAACTGAGCAAGATATATGATTAAATCTAATTGCCAAAAGCCAAAAGCTTTCATTTCTTTATCTGACTCGGGTATCCAAGCGAATATATTCCAAGTTTTTAAGTCTCCAGCTTTAATAGCGTCAAAAAAACCTTTTTTTCATATGGGCAGACGGACAGCAAGACGGACATTCCCAACTTTACTTTGTGAACGGGTACATATTACAATTATAATTATTTGATAAACCAGCAATTAAATTAAGTTTATCTTAAAAGCAATTCTTTTTAAGTATAAAATCTAAATTGGTTTTTTAAAATTTAAAACATGTTTTAATCCGGTCAACAGAGTATATAATTCACTCTGTTGACCTATAAACAAGTATGTATATGCACATATGAGCTGTTTAATTTACAATTTACATTGTATTTAAAAATGTTCTTTACAATAAACATTCAAATTTATATTGTACAATACATATTGACAGGAGTCAACTGAAACAAGTAAAAGCGCTGCAGTCGGGCATGACCGACTGTGTGTTATTTGTTCACGGTCTTCATTATTTATCCTATTTTGGAAAATTTCGGTTATTTGTGAATTGTGATTTTTCAGCTCTATCTTTAGAAGAGGTCATGCGAAAACTTTTTACCAAATTTGATGAAAGGTGCTCCCTCCAATTTTTAAAGGGAATGACCAGTTCTACCTACCTAATTTGGAGTCTCTGAGTCTAAAACTATTGAAGATATAAGTTATCGCGATTCGTGGGTGCAGGTGGGGGCCTTTCTAGTGGGCGTGGCTGGGATATCAAGATCACCAACCATCTACATACCAAACTCTAACTTCAAAATTGTGCGAAATATACACGTGCTATCAATTAGAGATGTTATATCGAAGCTTGCGAATTCGGTGGCGGGAGGGGCTTGGCCAAAAATATTCCCTGTGTTTCCGTTTGGGAGAGCTTCCCAGTTAATTCAAAATTTGGTGACTTTAGCTTAAAAACTGTATGAGTTATATGCGTTTTCGATTTTGTAGGGTGAGCGTGAATTATGGAAATATTTACCTATTATTGACTTGCGATTTGAGGTGTATCGACATGTTATCGAATTGCCAGCTCCTAATGGGCGTGTCACAAAAATCTTAACACTGTGTCTGAAGAGGATAACTACAAGTATATATACAAAGTTTCAAGTCTCTATCTTCAATAGTTGCGTCTATCTGAACAGACAGGCGGACAGTATGAGGGATATTGCACAAATCCAATATTCTAGTTTCACATCGTGAACGAGTATAAAAAACGTTATTTTCCAACATAACAACAATAATTAAGACCGTGAACGAGTAAAAGGCGGTCGGTAATACCCGACTACTTGTTTCAGTTGCAAATCGATTACCGTTTGTATATACACATTCTTCAATTCATTTGAATTTGCATTATAAAGGGAATTTTAAAATGCAATATAAACATTTTGCATTTTGCGAGTTTTTGTTTTGTTGAGTTAGTCAATAACTGTCACTTCTTGAACGAGTTTCACTTTGTACGCGTATAAAAAGTAATAAAGTTGAGTTCAGCGATTCAATTATTACCGATTTCTTTAATGTTAATGATCGATTTTTATACCCTAAACGCATTAAAAATGGGTACAAGTGGTTTTGTGCAAGTGTATATAACAGACAACAAAAAGCATCTTCGATCCCATTGAGTGTATACATTCTATATGATCATCAACAGAAACAGTTAGACGGATCAACTGTCAATTCGGAAACCAAAAAAAGCTATACACTTTAACTTTTTGAATATAGATTCTTCTATGGCACAGATCAGGTTTATATGAAATAATAAAAATTATTTCTTATAATATTGAAACTAGAGTCACCAAATTTGGTTCAAATTAAAACCTACTTGACAATACTTAAATTTAAGATTTTTTAAAAAATGGAGTTGGGCAATGTACAGTTTAAACGGTTTGCGCCACTTTATAAGATATCGATTAACATGTTAATTAACACTTTCCAAAAAAAATTATATGATCATCTAGGCTGACAAGCTGTTGCAGCAGAACAAATGGGATCTCAGATATACAGTAAATTCTCTTTGAAAGCAACGCCCTTGTGGCAACATTTACGTGTGGAATCGAGTTTAGAGCATGCTTGGCTCTGCAAATATAAACAAAGTTCACAGAACGATGACTGGACAGAAAATGGGCGGCAGTTGGGATCGGTTCGGTTTGGTTTCGGTCTGATGCATTTCGAGAATGACGGGCACATTTGCATGCAACGCCTGCCGAGTGGCAAGCGACAAATGAGTGCGGCTCATAATTAGAACGGCCAAAATTAAACAAACTTGTCAGAGTGCATGCTTACATATGTCGCTGCGATTGCGCCACGCTGGCATTCGCTACAGCTCCAAAAAGTAAACGGTTCAAGGCCGCGGCAAGCTCAAGTGCATGCCACAGCTGAAGTTTTGGTGCAGAAATTGGATGGGAGTTAATCATGGAACAGCGATATCAAGTTCGAAAGTGTTTAGTCATTGCAGCACAGGACTTGTTTTCCATTATATATATTTTTGATCTAGCTAGTCAATAATTATGATAGGTTCCAAACATGAAAGGTTGCTTGTGCAACGTTGCTGCAGCATCCGGAAGATGCTTATTTTACTTCAAACTGGTTTCTGTTCCTTTGCCGCAATGCCCTAAAGCTGTCTGTCCTTGAACTATCTTGCTCCTGTTCGTTGGGTTATTCCAACATACACAAAAACTAGATGATAATAAAAGTCCGCAACGGGCAAGGCAGCAGCGATAATTTGGCATATATGAAATAAAACCAGTTTCGAGCCCATTGATTTGCTTTGCGCCTCGCATTCCTGGCCTGCCTGTAGTTTTAGCCACTAGTTGAAGCCAAAAGAAAAAAATGAAAGAAAAACAGCTTTTAAATAATTTTACAAAAATGTATATGAAAACAGAAATTGTTGTTTTGTGCTGAGGCAGGCATACAGAAGAAGTTTCGAACTGCATTTTAAAAAACAATAAATGAGCTGATTAAGCAATATCAAAATAATCAGGCAGGGTTATTGCCATGAAAATCTGCGACGTCTTGCCTAATTTACATGTTCATATATTACGTCGACAATTTGCACTTATACAATTTGCATACATACACACACATAACATACGCTGTCTTCGGCATTCTGAATTTCGTTTATAGCTTATCTACGACAAATATCCCATCGATAATGTCGCATGGGTCAAGCGTGGGCGCGGTTTTGCCTTGGCGATCGCAATTTTGTGTGTTTTTGTGATTAGCATGTCCGTCGGTTCGGTAGATCAAATACCACTCGACTAGCTGTGTCAAAAGTTAGTTTAGGTGCTAATAAAACAGCATTTATTTGTTATTTTTTATGACTAGCTAATCCCCAAGAGAATTCGCTCATAATTTGTTTGCCCATTTTTACTTGCAGTTGTTAAAATGTCGGTCAGACTGAACGAGACACAAACCATCGTTGACAAGATGGTCAACTTTTTTGTGGAGCACGAGGATCTGCGCACAAAGGTAATTCAGGCATCAATCAAAATGAAATGCTGAGATTTGACTTTTCCGACTTGCAACCCACAGAGCTGGTTCCTCTCGAACGCACCCGGGCCACTGTTCATGATACTGGGCGCCTATCTGTACTTCTGCCTGTACGCCGGACCGCGTTATATGCGCGACCGTAAGCCGTTCGAACTGAAGAACACGTTGCTCATCTATAATGCGGTACAGGTGCTGCTCAGCTGGGTGCTCTTCTACGAGGGCTACAAGGGCGGCTGGGGCGGTCACTACAACTTCAAGTGCCAGCCCGTGACCTATGCCACGGATCCCATTTCCATGAGAGTAAGCTCCCTGTCATATACTCAATTCCTTTATATAATTAATTCCTGTTTCTATGTAGATGGCACGCGCTGTATGGCTGTACTATATTGCCAAGATTACCGAGCTGCTGGACACTGTGTTCTTTGTGCTGCGCAAGAAGGACCGCCAGATTTCATTCCTTCATCTTTACCATCACACTCTGATGCCGGTGTGCGCCTTCATTGGCGTCAAGTACTTTGCCGGAGGTCATGGCACTTTGTTAGGCTTCATCAACTCCTTTATCCACATCATTATGTATGCGTATTATCTGCTTTCGGCAATGGGACCTCAAGTGCAGAAATATCTGTGGTGGAAGAAGTACATTACCATCCTCCAGATTGTAAGTTATGAACGGAGTGAATTGTAGATGTGCATATTTGATGGCTGTGTTTAACCCACATTTAATTTCAACAGGTGCAATTCCTCATCATCTTTGTGCACACGCTGCAGATTCAGTTTCAGCCAGACTGCAATTTTCCCAAGTCGATTGCGGCCCTGCTGACCTTCAATGCTGGCCTCTTCACCTACATGTTCAGCTCCTTCTATGTGCACAACTACAAGAAGGAGGCCAAACAGGCGGCACAGGCCAAACTGGCGGCACAGGCCAAACTGGCGGTGAAACAGGAGTAGAGCGAAAGAACACGAGTCGATGTTTTAATTTTTTGCCTTAAGATCGATTACCAAACTCTAATGCGGAAATCGTTAGTTAGGTTTACAGCCAGTACACATCTACTGTGAAGATACCCTTTCTACTGAAGGGGCTCCACACACCCTTTTAGGTATACATATACACATAGATCAAGTTGGGTGCATGTAAATTGGATATTACATTTTCTAGCTATTAAGTTCGTTTCATAGTATTTGTAGTCAAGAATGAGAATGTGGCTCTTTGAACAGTCACCATTGCGCAGTGCAAGCACTTTTGCACTTGGCCGAGATTGGGAAAGTATAATAGTACCAAATATTATAGATTAGTTCATTGATAATGTATGTAGTTTTTATTTTATTGATGGCGTGCAATAAAAATCTAAGACATACAGCAGATGGCAAAACACCAAATTGTCAATATCAGCAATTTTAATTGCCATGTTTCTCTTGTTTGTTTTTAAATCCAAAACTGTTTTCAAAAACATTATTCGTGTAATATATTTGTAAAACAATAAATAAACAATACGAATTGTATAATATATATAACGCCCAAAAGCATGCTATGAAAATCGCGTAGTTGGAAATAAATATATTATTCCCGCTAGATGGCGCCCAAATGCAGCTGAATCATATCAAGTGTTGATTATCCGCGAGGTCTTTTAGCGAATCGCATCATGTGCAATTAGCTGTAATGTAATTACGATTTCTGGCTAATTTCGGATTAATGTCCACTAAAATAACTGAAAGGACCAGCTGCACATGGGAGTGGCAATTGTAAATTTATTATGCAGTAAAATATAAACGTAAAACTGAATCAATTTGGGACTTTAAAAAAGGGGATTTTTAAAGCAGTTTTTAAAATAAATATAACATTTTTGACACAATTTGCTTAACTTTTCATTATTGATATTATTATCAATAGAAATTCTGATAATTTATTTTCAGTTTCTTGTTTTTCAGATTAAGTAATTTGAGCATTATTTACTGATTATACTCGTTCACGAAGTGAAACTGGATCGATTCCGCCCACGCAATTTTGTCATGTGAACTTCTCGGATCTATAGCTCCATAGCTTTGTCAAAACTAATCCGATTTTCATGTTTGATGGCATTTTGGTCATGTTTTGTCATCTAAATTAGTTCTTCATTTAAAATATATTAATTTTTGAAAAAATAATTTTTTTAATTTTTTTGTGAAAATATCATGAAAAATTTTTTTTTTCAAAATTTATAATTGCGAGTTTTTGTTTTTAATCGATTGTGTTTGTCATAATTAGTATAAAAATCAACATTAAGCCCGATTCTGAGAGGCTAAATTTTTTTGTCAAAAATCATGCAATAATTGGCAAAAATTTTGACAAGTAAATCCCTCGGATCCATAGCTCCCATATTTCAAACTTCCATAACTTTGTCAAAACTGAACCGATTTTCACGTTTGAGGGCATTTTGGTCATGGTTTGTCATCTAGATTAGTTCTGCATTTACATAATATGCATTTTTGAAAATAAAAATTTTTTCATTTTTTTTATGAAAATATCATGTACCCCCCCTTATTCATTTTCGAAAAAATTTTTTTTTCAAAATTTATAATTGCGAATTTTTGTTTTTAATCGATTGTGTTAGTCATAATTACTATAAAAATCAACATTAAACTCGATTTTGAGAGGGTAAAATTTTTTGTCAAAAATCATGCCAAAATTGGCAAAAATTTTGACAAGTAAATCCCTCGGATCCATAGCTCCCATATTTCAAACTTCCATAACTTTGTCAAAACTGAACCGATTTTTATGTTTGATGGCATTTCGGTCATGTTTTCTCATCTAGATTAGCTATGCATTTAAAATTTATGCATTTTTGAAACTAAAATTTTTTGCAAAATAAGCATTTAGATTTCCCTTATGTCCAAAAAAATATGTTTTTTAAAATTTAGAATTGCGAATTTCTCTTTTTAATGGATTGTATTTTTCATAATTAATAAGAGATAAATTCTGCATTGCACAAATAATGCCTGGCTGTTTATTACACTGTGAACGAGTATTGTGCTGTCGGTTAAACCCGACTGCTACGTTTTTACTTGTTTTCTTTTCTTGATGTTAAAATATTTATACATTATCTTATCAATAAAAATTTTGAAGTTTTATTTAAGTTTCTGTTTTTCTTTAAATTTTGAATTTATAGCTTAGGGATTTTTGTTTAATGCTTTTAATTTTTGGTTAATTTCTTGGCAAGCGTGCACATTGAAAAAGATATATCGTTTCAATTTATTTTTACTTCTCCAAAATTATATACACATTTGAATTGATTTGTTTGTGTATAAAGATAGCTCATTTGGACAGTTTTAGTCGGCAAATTGATAAAAAAAAACTATTGACATACACCAATTAAAGATAAAAGACTTCACTTTCATATTAGAAAAGTGAACATTAATTAAAAAGAATATTACGATACAAAATAAAATAGCATCAGACTTTTTTTAGCTCATTGGATATTTAAAAACAGATAAATATCTTTAAGTGCGTGGCACATAAAATCGATCATGAATTTCGAATTTCTAGACACATTTCGTAACAAACCAAATTCATATGCAGTCTAAAAGTATGCCAGGCAAAATAATGTATCTATATATATATATATATATGTATGTTTAGATGTGATATGTATGTACATAAGCTTGAATGTTGAAGTTGTGGCCATTTATAATATAATACTCGCCTCGCAGTGCTGGCGAAAATGTGGTGAAGTGCAGACGCGTCCCTTCCGCACGTTAGCGCGTTGTCGTTTGCGAACTGTTTGTTGTAAGAGTTCTTGTTGCTATTGCTGATATTGTTGTTGGCCTGTTCGATGTTGCCAGGTATATAGGTTTTTGCTTGGCTCAACTGTTGGCGTGCGCATTTTTGTATTGTATTTAGGTTAAATTCGCTTTCGCGTGTGTATTACAATAAGTGTGCGAAAAGTAAATATATATGTCTGTGTGTATATGAAAAAAAAAATAATAAATTAATAAAAAAAAAACAAAAAACTTAGCTAGAGTAGCGCTTTGTAGGTTTTTTTTGGTGACGTTGGAACCTCTGTAGGGAAATCTGCGCGAAAAAAGAAAGTGACTTTTGTCGAAAACTCGAAAAATACATGAATTAGTGCGTGTAAAGTTGATTAAAAATAGATTTGTATACGAAAATATACATATGCATATTTATATATAGTATGTATATGTTTGAGTAACGCTTACTCATGCACACACACACACACGCGCGAACAGCAAGAGACTTATATACAAATCGGCTTTCCTTCTGTCATCCCTGAAGATGCGAACGTTGCAGACTTTGCATAGTCGTTTAATGCTCATCTGGCGTTTCCTGTGATGCCGCTTGGCAACAGCCGCAGCAAGCAAAGCAGACATATGTGTGTGTATATGAACGCTATCAAAATAAAAACAAGTAAGAACGTTGTAGTCGGGCGTAACCGACAGTGCAATGCTCGTTCACGATGTAATCACAGTCAAAAAATGTAGGCCATAAAAAACAATAAATAAACAAAAAAAATGTTCATTTGATCAAGGTTTTGAACCTAGAACGCATCATAAACCAAACTGTGTGTTGTTAAAATCTACAAGCCAACAATAGCGATGCTTAATGCAAAATAAGTTTACAAAAAATAAAAATACAATAAATAAATAAATAAAAAAGTAAATAAGAATATTTGAGTTTCGATGTTGTGAAAATATAGCTTTTGTTTATTGTGTCATTAAAATTTCACTTATCTAGCTTTAAAACTAAGGGAGACGTATCGATTTTAAGAATTTGCCACATCTTCAAAAATATGAACACATTATTTACGTCTATATTCCACGAGTCTATAATTCAAATCTCAAGTCTCTAGCTCGAATAGCGGCGGCAAAAGAGGGACATTTGCACAAACCGAATACTCTTTTTTCACTTTGTGAACGAGTATAAAAACGAAACAAAAACAAAACCAAAGTTCGTGGCTTCATGCATGAAGTTGTGAGCTCAGCTGGTCGCCAAGGGGTGAAACTGAGGCAGCAGCAGCAGTAACAACAGCAGGGCACACCTGAGTCCAAGTGTGCGAGTGCCGTTAAACGAGATCTGTCAGATACATTTGCGGCAGTGTGCACACACCTAAACACAACGACAAAAGTATCTGTATACATAGACGATAGACGCTGTATCGTCTGACGTATGAAAATACAAAGCGAAAACCAAGACCTCACACACACACACACATATATTTTTATACCTGTGTGTGAGTTTGTGTTCGCATATCAGCACTTGAATGCACGTACCTGAACAGGCCGCAAATATCGCGAGTTATGAGCGAGCTGACAGCTACCTGTTGATGAGACTGAGGCCGCAGCTCATGGCTTGAGTTTTCGATACGTAATATCGTATCGTATCGTAACGTAACATATGCTCTCTTTACCTCCGACACACTGTCTACCGCTCGTTGGTGCCTATGTTCGTGCAGCACAAGTGCTAATTTACTTATCACCAAATTTAATTTGATTACACTTTATCTAATTGCGGCGCACATGCCAGAGTACTGAATAAACACAAACTCTCGCGCTCACTACCCTGATTTATTGTCATTTGAAATGTGTGTGTATAACGCACACATCTGCAAATTCATTAAGTCCCACTCTCAGCAAAGCCAAAGGTGCAATAAAAAACAACAGCAGCGACAGCGGCTGACGTCGATTTTTGTGGTTGAGAAAATGCCAACTCAGTTGGGCACTTATCTACCTGTTCAGTTTATTAGCGAAACGCGGCACGATCGCAACGTATTTTTTGTCGGGCTGTTCGTGTTGGGGCCCAAGCGCGATTTTTCACGAGACATAAAAAAAGAAACGTCCGACACGCGCCCTTCCCTCAACGTTTTATATTCCAATTGGATTCGTTAGCCGTTTGCATCGATTGGCTTTGGGCCCACATTGGTTTTGTTTTGTTTTAGTGTTTCTATACATATAATTTTACTTGAAATCGTTTGGCTGGGATAGGCGTTGCAATAGCTCACCATTACAAAAATAATAATAATATTAGCAATAATGTTGCTCCATTAGTCAAGCTGAATAACCAAAGAGATACAAAAACAGACAACCAACAATAATAAGCAAAAAATAACAAATAAATCAAAATAGGCGTTGATCAATTCCGCGTGCGCGATTAGTAATAAAGCGCCCCACAACTGCGCCAAGTGCTGTAAAGTGGCTTCAAACCAAAGAACTGCAAAAAGTGTCAATATACATATATCTAGTGCATAAAAAACACACTGGCAAAATGCTTAAAACAAAAACAAGCGACGACAAACTGGACACGCTGCTCTCCAGATCTGCGGTGCCAATCATCGATCTGGCACATTGCGGTAAGTCCCAATGGTTTTTTAACGTTATATGTATATAAATAAAAAATATAAAATATTAAATTAGGGGGGTACTTTGGTGACCGTTGCTAAGCACACATTTTCACACAGCTAGAACACTCGCGCGGAAATTAACCCTGACTCATTTCTAGCTAATTAACAATTGTTCACGTTGTGGTTTTCTCGTGATTGTCTCGTATCTCGTAATTGCAGTTGCTTAACATTTTTGCGTTTCTTAATTTTTCAACGCGTTGCAGTAAGTCTTAATTATTGACTTGTGTAACTGACACCTGACTGCTGTCAATAAAATTGTTTTTTTTTTTAAATTTCTTTTCAACAAAAAGCGAAATAAATTTCGTAATTTGCATGTTAAGTCAATTTTACAATATTAAAGCACAGTCTAAAGTAATGCAACAAATATTTTCTTCATTAGCATATATACAAAGAACATTTAACAATAATATTTTGTCTTTTAGACTTTGTTTAGGCATATGGTGGCCACATTATCTATGTTCATTATTTATTTGGCACTAAAACATTTATTGGCACTTAAGCGAATACATCATGAGCTTGAACAACAAGTTAATGGCCCACAATTATTATATGTCATAGCTAGTGCTCGTTGATAACTTGTAATTACCGCAAAAAAAAAAACTATTTTCTATACATGACTAATTTATATATGCAAATGATAATTTCTAATTTTTGTGATTTGTGTATTAATTTTATAGTTTAAAGTAGCTTTCAAACGTAAAATGGAGTTTTTATTTAAAAAAAATTATTTGTCATGACTGAGAACATGATATTTGTGTTATGCTTATAAACAGTACTTTTTCTATGTTTATAACATAATTAAGAGTAAATTAGCTTTTGATAAACATTTATTATACATTGCACGGTTCAAAGACAATGTAAGCGTCGAATATACGTATATAGCTTTTGGCTCAATGTACTTAAAAAAAAACCAACAATGCAAAGCGGCATCAACCAGCTTAGGCATCTTGGCAGCTGATTATTATTTTTTGGGCAGCAATGCAATGCCGAGCCAAGTGATTCCGAGTGTCATATCTCCCAATAGTTTTTGCTGCAATTTTTTTAAGTTGAGATTTTGTTTTTCTGTTCTCAATTGCGTTGTTCAGTGTTGCCTTGGTATTTATAATGTCTTTGGCATTACTCATCTCTGCATTTATATTACCTTTGGTGTACTGTGTATACTACTGGTAGTAAATTATTATTTTGTTATATATTGAGCACAGTATGTATTTCGTTCACTATAATAAATTGGGGAATTCATATATGTAAATACTTTACGGAGCTTAAAGCTGTATCCAAGCGATGCCCAGTCGACCTTCGCATCAGCTCTTGACCTTCGTGCTGCGGCTTTGCTTCCAAACATTTCAGCCATTGACCCCCAAAAACAAAAATAAGTAAACAATCGGCTTTGAGTGCCTAGCTCTGAACTCGGTTGAAAATTGTGCGTCGCAGTTGTGTCAACGGAACTTAAATTGCTTTTAAGCTGGAGAGGTTTTTGAACTATATAAGTACTTCTCATAGTTTTCCCAATGCCAGCAAGTAAATTAAACTGCGGAAACTCAAGCAGAATGCATCAAAATATTTACATTCAAGTATTATTGTGATTTGATTTGTAAACTTGATTTCGGTTTTTTGTTTTTGTTTTTGTTCTCACTTTGTTATTTTTGTTTTAATATATTGTTTTTGTTTTTGTTTTGACTGCCATACATATTCAAATCTGTGCTGCGTGCGCTTCTTGCTGCACTCGTTGCAGCGGTCGGTGTATTTGTGTGACGGCATTGTCTGATTTGTTGTTTGAGGTGCTATATTTACACACTGCTGGGATAAGCCTGGTAAACAAGCCCGTTGCTCCTTGCAAACAACGTCAACGGAAGGGTGACGCATTTGTTCAGTCAATTCCAAACAGCGTCACCAAGTCCGCGCCCACTTCGTTGATTGTCGACTTAATTGAAACATGCGGCATCGCCACAGCAGCTGAGAGTAAAGCAAACACACCATCAGCACCAACAACAACAACAACAACAAACGACGAGCTTTGAGTTCGATTAAAACCAGCTTAAACCTGTACAGCTGTTCATATGCGCAAGTGTTAAATACAATTTTTTGTTTGTCATGTTATGTTTTTTGTTGTGTTTGGAATTTGACGCATTCTGATGGCCAAGCTTTTTAGTTCTTTTGTTAGGCTGCAATGTTAATTGAAGACCATTCGTGACTGAATGCGTTAATTCCAGATGATGTCTCTCGTACACTCATAGGAAACATCGAGAATTCTGTGATCGATTTTTAATGCGGCCACAAAAACTCAGAAGGTCGAACTTATTGAGCTGTGTACAAAATTCGAATTTCAAAAACATTTTTATTATGCCTTTTTCGCTGCTTTCCAAAAATATGCTTTTAAAATTTGGTTTCAAGAATATTTTTACTTTTCCATTTCGCTTTTTTAAGTGCTGAAAGATATTATGTTTTTTAAGCTGTTTATTTTTTTCGAGAAATCGATTTTAAATTTACGATTGATACACACTAGATTTTAAATTATAATTCCACAATTTCAACATTTTAGTAAGTATATTTTTGTTTTGAGTATACATATGTGCTTGGCTTTGAACATTCTGGCAATTAAAATTGAACATTTTTAGTCATTTAAATATTGTTCACTCACAACAAAACTACGCGCAATAATTTGTCTATAAATAACATATTTTTAAATAATGGTCTAGAATTAATGTACATAAAGTGGTGTGGTCCAAATAAATTGATGATTTTAAGTTGTTCGAGTATGTATGTAAATCGATTGCGCTATAAATGTTTCTATTGAAAATAGGAATAAAGCACACATCATTGTGATGGACTGCAAGGTACCCATTAGACATAAAAAGAGAGAGAGAGAGATAAAAACGTAAGATACTCTGTAAATACCCTGTACAACTCTTACAAAAGTACGACTTGTTGCTAATGTACAATATAAAATTCTAAAGGGTCTCACGAATTTTCTGCCTGTCGCAAACATTTTCACAACCAAATTATACCTTATCCAAAGTAATTTAAATGGGTACAGGGTATAAACAGCAGGCGTCGCGTCAATAGAAATTCCACGCATAACACACGCAAAAAGCAAACTTTTCAAAGCAAAAAAAAAAAAATGAAAATAAATAAAAATAAAATACCAAAGCTCATATACGTCTGTTTATGGCACACCGCAAATGCACAGGCCATAAATATCGAATATACATACATATGTATAAATTCGTAAACACAAACAATTTGGCAGCGGATCGAACAGTGATGCCAATCAAATATTTCGAAATAGAAATTCAAAGCCAAAAAAACCCAAATGCGAATTTCCCATGTGGCGAGCTGCGTTCGAGGCGATGATCTTCAACGATGGCGACAAGCGTCCTCTACATTATGCTGGCTGCTGACTCAATTAATTAGCCTCAATATAGATAAATTACTGGCAAGTTAGCAAGTTAGCATGTGAGCTGTAAAAAAATTGCAAAAAATTAAAATAAAAGCGTAACTGCCGCAAATTGAAAAGTGCTCGCAACACAGTTGGCGCCTAATTGAGTTGCATGCCAACGGCAATAACCACAATAACTGCATGTCCACCTCCCAGCAACACCAATCTGAATCAGAATCTGAATATGTGTATATCTGTATATGTAAATAAGTGCGTGTACATCTAATGAAATGAAATCGAAAGGCTGCTCGCTGCTGGCAGCTTTGAGCTTCAATTGATTCAATTCAGATGGCAGCCTGACCTCTCGTAAAGCTATCTCATCAGCCCCCCACACACAAAAATTCCATAGACATTTGTGTACACACATATAACTTTAATGTATTTGTTGCTTGGCGACGGAAATCTTTTCTGGGCCGAACGAAAGCACGTCACGCACTGATAACTGCATATACAACGTAATTACTATTAACTGTGAATTTTCATGCTTATCAGCCGAAAAGCCGTGCGTCATGGTGCTGATTAGAGTGCTCTGAGAACTTAGGGACTTGCGGCTATGGTGGTAAGGGAAACTGAATCGGTGGGCGATGGCGTGTGACCAACTATTTATAGATTGCTCATACGCCTCGTGTGTCAACGTGAAATTGTGCAAATATTTGAAATTAATTCATATTCATTTATTACAGGCGCTGAATGAACAATGAGTAAAATGAAATACTCTTTTTAAAATACAAAACGCCTCATCATATTTCAATGTTGTTGTTGAATAAAGAGAGATAAGACCTAGCTATCTATATGGACTTTAAGCTGTCGCACACTATTTCACTGCATGCTCCCAAGTTCGCCGGTTTCGTTTTGTAATTTTATTGATATAGTCATATCCTAGCGGTAGCCGCTTCAGTTCCGCTGCAGTTTTATTTTTATATAATTTTCCGCCAGAGAAAACTCAGTCGTTGTCGTCGCTGTGGGCATTTGCCATGGCATTGAAATAGATTGCATTTACCTTTATTGCATTTACTTGTATTGCATTTATCGAGGTTGATACTTTGCTTCGACAATCTCATTGCTCAAAATGCATTTATATCGCTGTCCATTATATCAGCAGCCTTTTAGCAGTCTGTCTTTATGCCTTCCTTCATTTATTGTAGTCTAAATAGTAAAATAAATAATCTCCAGCAAATTTTGCTGTAAGCGGCAGGTGGATTTTTATGATATTCGGCGTGTGGCGTTTTGTTTTGTTTTCGTGCTTATTGTGACTTGTAAAATTCATTTCAAATATTTGGTATAGTATTAATGGGGGCCATAAAAATTTGCGCGATGTGCGAGAATTTTATTTACGATTATTGACGGCCGCCGGCCGAAGCTTAAGTTGTTATTGTTTCTTGTTTTTTTCATAGAAATTATTAACGGCAATTATCGAATAAGTTGAAGTGGCAGTTCCATTGAACTAATAAAATTCCCACGCCCACGCAATCAATTGATGATCACTATTATTATTATTATTATTATTATTATTATTATATACTTACAGGCATTGAAGAGGTGCCCGTCAAATCGGTGGTGAACCGTGTTGGCCACCAGCTCCACAAGGCGTTATCTGAAAAGGGCATGGCCCTGCTGGTCAATCATGGCATATCTGATGAAAAGGTAGTTTAAACCTATTCCATCTATTATGCATTAGATTTTAATAAAATTTTTTTGTTTAGCTGAAAACGGCTTGGGACCACCTGGATGATTTTGTGGATCTGACGGCGGATGTCAAACAGCATTATATACGCGGCAATGGCGACAATCACGGCTATGTGAGTCCTGGCATAGAGCGCTTCGATGGCAAGACACCGGAGCTGCGACATGCATTCAACATTTGCACACTGAATGCCCAGAATCTGCCGGAGGAGCCGCTGCCGGGCTTTGCGGATCACATTAGTGCACTGGCCACTGACTTTAAGGCGCTAGCCAGCTTCATACTGCAGGCGTTGGCCGTTTCGCTGGACCTGCCGCACACATTCTTCATTGAGAAGCACTCACACATGCTGTCTGGCGATCACGACAACATGACCACCCTGCGCATGCTCTACTATCCGCCCGTGGTGGACGACGAGCCCGGAACCGGTCAGAACGATGTCATCAAGGGCCGTTGCCAATACAGCTACCAGCGTTGCTTATCGGACCAGCCGGACTTTCGGCCCGAACACAATCCCCGCGATGAGATCAGCGAACTGGATGGCAAGCAGACCAATGGCGATGGAGAGTTCTCCGAACACAAGTTGGCCAATGGTGAGACAATACGCTGCGGCGCACATGTCGACTACGGCACGTTTACGCTGCTCGCGCAGGACTCTGAGGGCGGCCTGGAAGTGAAGCTGCCGGGCAGTGAAAAGTGGCATCGTCTGGGCCACTTGCCGGGTGCCATATTGATCAACTGTGGCGAAATTTTGTCTATTTGGACAAGCGAACGATACCCAGCACTGGTAGGCCAATTGGCTAAGCATAACGTTAACATTCTCCATCTAATCTAATGTTGTCTTTTGAATTAAAAACAGCAACACCGCGTCGTTATACCCGAACAGGAGCATATACGCGGCCGTGGTCGACACTCAATTGCATTCTTCTGCCATCCAGACAATATTACAATGATATCTCCCAACGATCTGCCTCAAACCGATGCCGCGCAGAACACAACGTGTCTCAAGCAGCGCAAGAAGTCTTTTAAGGCGGCGAAAGAGCGGTGAGCTTTAGAATACTTTATTAACATTTGTTGGCTACATTTACTGACTTGTTTTTTTTTCTTCTTTTATGGTCTTCTTTGTTTCGTGGCAATTGTTGTTATCACACTGCGCCATATAGTGTTTACAATGCGTATCAGTTAATTCAGAAAAAGTTTAAAGAAACGTACACCAACAACAATCACACCTAACGTCGCCTCATCATTAGCTGCAGGCAGTCCCTCCTAACCCTCAGGTCACCTGTCACATCATCCTGCCTGACGAGAGTTTCCGTCGTATTAAAAAAGTCGTGAACACGCATTGATGTTTTTATTTTTATTATTAATATATACGATTGTAATTGCTTCATTTCTTTAGTTTGTATCATATGTATTTGATATAGTTTTTATATATATACAAATACAATACTTGCATACAACATACAAATAAATGTGTATCTGTTTTGCATAATACGAGTATTTATATAATTATACATTGAGAAAACGCGCATATTAACATTTACTTAGACCTTTATGTGTATGCTCCATTTACTGTCTATAGTATGTCTATAAAATTTGAACATATCGCAATTCCAAAATTGACCAAGACTTCATCAGAGATTAGAGCGTATTTCAACTTTTGCTGTTGTAAACATTTATATTTGTTACTGTACGATATTATTTATCTGGCTGCGGTGAGTTTTGATGGATTTACTTTTATACGTATTTAGATGTCAACAATTTCTACTATTACAACATACTGCAACTAAATGTGCATGTCGAATAGCATTTTTATTTTATATTACACATATATATATTTTTTACTTTTTCTTACACTATACACAAAAAAACACATTCAACAATTATATGCTAATCCACATATTTGCTTTGGTATCTATGCTGTAGTTATACTTTTGGACATTTACGAAAGTATTTGGCTTTATTTTGTATGGTTGTACGTTGATCGATACTTATGGTATTTAATGATATTATATAATAGTGGTATATACAAATAAATAAAACTTAACTACTGCTACAGAACATACGTACTTATAACTAGGGATAACGAAAATCGTAAATGTAGAAAGACAAAAAAATACAAAACCAAATAATCAGTCATTAAAATGTTGATACAGTCGTAGGCGAAAGTTAATTCGACGTGCGCACACTTTTGCCCATTACTGTGATCAATTTTCTGTGTGTGCTTTACCAAGCAGCCATAACTTAATTATTTACCCTTTTATTTGCGCAAAATATTTATTATAATTGAAAGTCACATGCTCCACTGTCAGTTAACATGTCAACTAACAATATAAGAACCATATTGTTGTTGTTGTTGTTATTGCTAGTATCATCAAACTGAATTGCTCAATAGCCGAGTATGACGCGAATGCGCTACTGTCTATATAATATGCCATACTGACTAAATATGTACACGAACCTAGCTTTGCCCATCACAAAATATCTGTCCAGTTATGCGTCATTCAAATGCATTATATTATTTGTTCAACTTATTTATAACTATTTATAGCGTGGTAGGTTTTTTTTCAACGAAGAACAGATAGAGGGGAGTTTTTTTACTTTACTAACTATGGTAAACAGTCAATGTACGTAATTAATGATACCCTGTGTTTACACAAATTAATAGAAAGTGCAGACGATAAGTTGACAAATCAAAATTTTTGCATAGATCGAATAGATTATGTAGGCGTAACTATAATGACTTGGTTTTGCTTGATGTTATAAAGATTATTTATGAGCCTGGTAAATATAATTTTACCCATTGTTAATCACTTAATAAACCATGTATATAATCTCCATAAATCATTTAAGCCTTTTGAACTTATCGAATATAATACTTTTGCACTTAGTTACAAATATATAGAAAACATTTAATGGAATTACTTTGGTCTGCAATTGAGATAGAACGAATAACAGCTGGCTGCAAATGTTTCTTTGGTTTTTTCTAATTAACTAATGGTAATTCAAATATATAGATGTGTTTATGTAAATCTTGATGCCTTAATTGAATTTGCGACCATTAATTTTGGCAAGTATAGAATTTAATTTTTTATCGAATTAAAACGCTTCGTAGGCGTCTCTTTGTTTAATCAAAGTGTCTGAGTTAAATAAAATAAATATTGACATAAGTACTAAGCACACAGAGTCAGACAGGCTGACCGGACAGACGGGTGTGAGGCTCATTTGTCTATTGGGTTGAGCCTCTAAGCTGGCGCTTTAGATAATGGCAATGATTCGCAAAACACTGCGCGTTTTATGCACATACTTAGTAAAGATACTATATACCAGCAACAATTTGATATTTAAGGCAAATAAAGCAAAATTGTTAAAGCTTGATAAGCTTCACTGTGTAAATAATTGCTTTGTTTGAGTTCAACATTAGCTTCAGGCGGTCGGAAAATCAAAATTAGACGAACAATGGACACATCATAAAATAAGTATATAATCTTAATATTTTGTATTCGTAATCTAAGTGCCAAGTTAAAATGTGCTTGGATTAGATTGTCAGGCCAAACCAATATAGATATAAATATACATATAAAGAAATAAAAATACCAAATTGATATATAAGTAAATAAAGAAATAAATTTTTACCAAATCAAATATTAAAGTATATTAAAAATAATCTCAGGTATGCCAAATATATATAAAATAAAAATGTAAAATAAAAGAAATATGCAACAGTTTGATACGTCACTAAAATCTTAAAAAAAAAGTTCAAATGAATTTTCTCAAAATAAAATTTTTTGAAACATAAAATAATACATAGCTATAGATATGTCTGTATAAAAACTGCTGAAATGATTGCTAGTTGCATAAGAAACTAATTCAAAAAGTGAATGTCAAGAGCATCTAGTCGTATCGACAGTTGTTTGTCGTATGGTACTTATACACTTAGTAACTAAATATTTTATTATTATAGTATTATTTGAGCGCTTACTATACTACAACAATTAACTAATGCGCTCAAAAATGCGACGTGCTCAAATATATATTTTAACAGCTTTTTTTGATG
Organism: Drosophila nigromelanica; assembly: GCA_004149465.1. Classification (NCBI taxonomy): domain Eukaryota; kingdom Metazoa; phylum Arthropoda; class Insecta; order Diptera; family Drosophilidae; genus Drosophila; species Drosophila nigromelanica. Next base: position 56,290 of record SCDS01000338.1, on the reverse strand, counting down.
AGACTTTAAGTCACACTTTATATATATATATATTTGTTAGATACTACAAGTACAATGGCTAATAGACCCATTGGATATGTTAGTCATACGAGTATGGTATGGTATTGTATGGTATGTATGCAGTACATGTTTACTAGGTTTATCAATTTAATATCTTTAAGCTTCACTTGGGAAAATCTACTTAGCTAGCTATAGTATCAAGTACTATAAGAAGACATTCTTCACTTAAGTAGTCCATTTCACACGTGTTTATCAATATTTATGGGACATCAAATAACATTATATACGTATATCAAACATTCAATACAATATGTGTGTATGTATATGTGTATATTAAATAGGTAAGTATAGTATATTTATAAACACTGCACTAAATGCCAATCAATTGTTGCTTGAAATTGTTGCAGGCATTTCTAGGAATTTGGAATTCTTGTCTTTCATTTGGTTTGCTCAACAACTTCGCCATAAATTCAATTTGTAAATATTTCAATTTGTTTTATTTATTGTACGTATTCATGATTAATATTTCAAATATTCATTTTGCACATCAATTTCGGATAACATTTATTTGTTTTTTTATTTTTGTGTTTTTTTTTGTTTTGAAGGCTTCATTTTTTTCTGTGGGATTGTCGTGTTCGGCCTAAACCATTTTAACTGTTGCTTAGCGTGGTCACACGGGCATATAGTTTTTTTTGTTTTTTAATTTTTTTAAGTAATACATATATGAATACCTATGTTACGACAAATATAGCTAGCACAGGTCGATAGACAAATATATAGTTGTGTACACATATGTACACTAACACACAGCTAGACTTAAGCAGTAGAAGATCTGAAAGTCAAAAAGGATCCAAAAAGGATTTAATTGGTGTACAGCGGATGCAGCTGCTGCTGCTCCTGGCCGGTCATTATGGGCGTGTCAGTCGTATACTGACGCGCTCGAATCACATTCATGTGTATCTCCGATGAAGCCGTGGAGTTCATGTACGGCGGCAGTTCAGCGGAGCCATCCCTGGCGCCGCCGGTGTCTCTTCGATGGCCGCCACCAGGGCCATTGCCGCCGCCAGCCGCCCGAATACCGGCGCGACAATTGATGAACGCATAGGGACAGCAGCTCTGCAAAAGAGACACACATATGCATACAAACAAAAGCTAACAAAATGAGTGCAAATAGGCGTATAGTCAGTCAGGCGTACAGAGAATGCTTACTACGTACTCAAAGGTTAAAGGCATATTTAGACGGCGTCGGGGACAGATACAGCGAGCGAGATAAATAGATAAGAGACTTGGAGACAACAAGACAAATAGACACAGACAGTCGGAATTTGGGCGGTGTGTTAGTTGGTTTGCTGGTGTGGGATAAACAGGACTTGTCTCTAACAAGTTTCTGTTGTGAAAAACAAATGACAAAAAAAAAAAGAAAAAATGGAAATAAAATGGCAAACAGCAAGAGAAAAAATAAAAAATGAAATGCCGCATTCATTTAAAAAAGGGAACTTGAAATGTGTGTGTAAATGTGTGTGTGTGTACGTTAAAGAGTAGTGTGCAGAATAAACAATTTGTGGGCAAAAAAGGAACAAAACCCAAAATTTTCATCTGTATAGAAACTGTGGGCATCAAAATATGCGCATTTGCAAGTGTTTGTTGTTGTGTTGTTGTTGTGTTGTTAGTTAGATACCGTTATGTAACAGGTGTTGTTGTTGGTTTACCATAAAAGGAACAGTGTGTGTAATCTACATAGTCATTCATGGATATATGTACATATTATGTATAATATACTTATATACGCCAAAGCTTTTCAATTTGAATATTACATTTGAGTTTTGAGACATTCTTTGGCTTGGGCTTAGCATTTGTTGGACGTTAGGCAACGTATCAGTAAGGCAAAAGCCAGCTGTGCATGGAAAAGATGAGTAGATGAGATTAAAGATACAGAATAGAAACCAATTCACGATATATGTACATACGATACGATGCTAAGATATATATATATATAGAGAGAGAGAGAGAGAGATAGACAGAGCAGCTCAAGCAAGAAGGCCGTGCATAGAAATCATCAGGCAGTTAACAATTTCGCAGCAATGAAAGTCGTGACATGAACAGGCAATAGCTGTTGCAGTTGCAGTTGCAGTTGACGGTTGAGAGTTTATTACTGTTAGCTCTGGCAGCTAATATGTATGCTTTATTTATTTTTGTTGTTGTTATTTTCAAGCTTAAGCTAAACGCTAAGGGCACTAGTTGCCAATGCAGCTCCAAGTAAACTCATATAGCTACCAAGAAATTTGCAGCCTGGCCTGAACGTGCCTCTTCGCGCTGTCGCTGTTGCAGTGTTGTTGTTGTTCTTTTTGTTGTTGTTGCCGTTGTACTAGTGCTTTCCGTTGTGGCAGCAGCTGCATTTAACTAAGTCTAGGCGTTTGCGCATTTTTCGAAACGTTTTCAAAATCAATATGTATTGATAAAGTCTTATTTGGCTATTTGCAAAATGCACCAACAAAAAAGAGGCCCCGCCCTCAATAAGTAAGCCTTATTGCCCCCACATTGAACTCACCTTGAGTGTCTTCTTGAAAGCGGCCCTAAAATCGCGATTGAAATATGCATAAATTATTGGATTCAGCGCCGAGTTAAAGTAGCCAATCCAGAACAATATGCCAACAACAATTCGTGGTGTTTTGCAGCTATCGCAGAGCGTAAATGTAATGTACCTAATGTTGAAGGAAACAAACATTAGTAATGTTAAGTTAAATGATATTGTTTCTCTCTCATTTATTTATTATATATTTTATAAAAAATAATTTAGGTAATTGATAATTCCAAACTCATTAAAGAGAAACTTTTTTCAGAACTTTTGAATTGCAACTTTTCTTGTCTGAAGTAAATAGTTAAGTAAAAGAAAGTATACTCTTACAGCCTTGTTACCTCGTATAATATTTAATTATTAAAAAATTATAAGAACTTTTGAATTGCAACTTTTCTTTCTTGTCTTGTAGAAAGAAGGTATACGCTTAGGCTAAATATTAAATTAAGTCTTATAGCTTTTCAACCTAAAAACAATATTAAGTGCAGTAGAAAAATAAGTTTTTTACACAATTACATTTTTAAAAATGTTAAGAAACTTTAGCAAAGGAAAAGCTTTAAAAGTAAAAATTAATTTTTTTTGTAAAATTTCTTAAAATTGAAATGACAAATTTTGATAAGCTCCCAACTCGTTGTACGTACCATAAGAAGAAGGGCAGCCAGCAGAGCAGAAATGCGCTCATTATGATGCCCAATGTGCGGGCTGCCTTCCGCTCGCGCCTCATTGTCGTAATGGTTGACTGCTCCACCTGTATGCTTGGCCGGGGCTTGGGTATTTGGCTAATCTGCAGATGCTTCTCCAGAAGTAGTGCGGCCACTTTAGATCTGCGTTGAGCAAGTAATTAGCGTTAATTGCGGCAAACAAATTAATTGGTTTACCTATAGACCAAGCGTTCCTGTCGGTCCGCCTCCTGGTAAATGCGATAGTACATGGACAGCATGACAATGCCCGGTATCCAAAAGCTCATCGATGAGCTCACAATGGCATAGGCTTTGTTCACTTTAAATTCGCATATCTGCAATTCAATTCGATTAGATTCAATTACACGTTCGTTAGAGTGTGCTGTAATCGCTGTAAGGGCTATAATTTCATGAAATAAATCACAATAAATACATAGTTGAGTGCATTAAATACAACGACGCAATAAAATGGTGCGGTTTTTATGGCCAGCAAATAGGAATTAGATGCGCCTGTAAAATGCATTTGTGATAAAATGCAAAATGCAGTCAATTAATTGATAGACAATGGCAAATTTCGCTGTGCATTTGCCGTTGCCGTGCGGTCATCGCAGGCGCAACGTTGCGTATGCGTAATATGATTATTGCACTGAAGTGGAAGCAATAAAAAGTAACCCAATTACGGTATACATTAAACTGATGATATGATATGACAAAGGCAAGGCGTTGTTGTTGTCGGTCCGCCTCACGCCCACGACACTTAAGGCTGCCTCGAGGCCATCTAACCAGATTTATGTGAGAGTTGAGGCGGTGCTGTCGCTGCCAGTTATTAACAACAGCAGCAACAACAACCACAACAACCACAATAAGTTAAACTAATTAAAGCCCAACTTGAATGCTAATGTATGCAAAGGGCTTTCAATGAGTCGGCGCTTTGTGTGAAGTCGAAAATTATGCACAGGCGGCACAAGCAGCACGGGCCCAGGCGCAGACACGGGCACAGGAGCACTGAGGCACCACAAACGCAAATATAATTACATTTATTTATACATCAGCATTTGTATTGCGCAATAATAACCACAGCAACAACGTGAACAGGCACAAGTCCGCCCTTCGACAGCAGCTGGTAAAAGTTGTTGTTAGGCAGCAGTAGGAGCAGCGGTAGCAGCAGCAGCAGGTATTGCATTTTTTTTTTCTGTTTGCACTACTTGACAACTTAACAAATATGTTGCCTGGTCCAGGACGTGCTCATGTCGAAAAATGACCAATGAAGCAGGCTCAGTAATAAATATGCCAACTGTCGGCTGAGCGCCTAAAATGGCATAAAAACGATGCAGACACCTATGGCACACACATAAATCAATTTTCTACGAACCGAGTCGTAGACACAACCAACAGAACTGACCGCGTGTCGTTTCTCTATCGTACGAAAAATAATTGGACATTGATTGTTAGAATGGGACGAAATAACTGAACTCATAGCAAGGATAAGAGAAGACAAAACAATGAGGACATCTAAATACTCTAGCACACAATTTGTAATTGTCACTACAATTATATAGTCAGATAAGTCTTATATAGTAATATGTCAGCAGCATGTTACAGCTTATAAAATATTTAAAAAAACATATAGAAACTTAATTTTTGAATTTCGAAATTTTTAAATATTAAAGAAAAATTAATTTTTAGAAAAATTCATGTCGCATTCTAGGATTATTATCAAATAGTTCACGCGTTCATCTCTAGTCTGAGTCAGAGTCAAAGTGCCAGCCACACTTGCAGGCGTTAGCAGAATTTATGACACACCTTGTGGCCAATATGTGGCATTGGCAAGCCGCATGCATGCCTAACACTCCGTTCTAAGCAAACATGGCACACACACACACACACACACTCGCACAGCCAGCAGAAGCTGCAAATTGTTAATGCTGATGCGCTAGAAAATTGAATAAACAATGCAAGCACAAATTTGGGCAGCTTACATGAGGATTGGATTTGAGATACTTCCAGTTCTCGTTAGTGGTATACCAGCCCGAGCAGATAGGCAAAAACGAGAGCAGCGCCGGTGACAGCCAAACCATCAACAGCATGATGAAGACTCGACGATGCGTCATTATTAGCGGATAGTCCAGCGGTTGCACTATGGCATAGTATCTGAAATGACAGTATTGGGGCAACGTTTGCAGTTTGATTAGTTGTGTCAGCTTACCTGTCTACCGAAATGCAGCATAGATGCATAATGCTGGCAGTAGAGAAGTAGACATCAAAGCTGTTCCAAACGTCGCACATAACCGAGCCGAACATCCACCTGCCAGATATTTCAACGGACGCATTGAAAGTCATGGCACAGAGGGCAACCAGCATGTCGGCTACCGCCAATGAAACCACAAAATAATTGGTAATGATCCTGTAAATTAAAGATAAGCACGGAGAGGGAAGCTTAGAAACTCTGTTGAAATATGCCAGAAGCTGGATGAAAATGCTAACAAATTTTAAAAACAATTTGTGAAAATTGGGTTTTCTGCAATCCAAAAATATTTGTTTTTATTTTACCATATATCTCTTCACTTAATCACTTAATCACTTGTCTGTTGTGTGGGTTGAAAACTTCCACTAATAAAACGCCGCATGTGAGAGCAACTTGTCGTACCGCCTGGCGAGTGGATTCCAGGATTTAATGAGTTAATTGATAATTGGCTTACTGTCATAGCAATGCCACCGACTCACACACACACACACACACACACATAGACACGAACACATCACCAACATCACCAGCAACAATGGCATCCAGCACCGCACAACGTTCAATTCAATTATGAGCACACGGCGTGTGCGGGACGCCAAAACTGATTGCAGCTTTAATTTCCGAAACTTTAAGCAAGAGGCAATTACATTTTCATATTTTACATTTAGGCCAATGAACCGGAGCCGTTCCCAACCCCCGCCACCCACGCCCCGAACGCCGACAAACTTAATTACAACCCACTGGCAGCAGCCGCAGATGACAGCAGTCAGAAGGCAGCCGGCAGGGCAGACAGTTAGCAAAAGGCGGACAGTTGATGGCGAGCTTTAACTACAGCAGAAATGTACAAGGCAGAAGCCAGCAGGATTTTTTTTTACCCACCTCAACAGTAGAGTGTAAGTAGTAAAAAGGCGTTGCTTTAAAGCCGATTAAAGGACGAAGCTGGGGCAGCAAAAGAGTTGAACGTCGATCCTGAGAGGTGACAAGTTTAATTGGATTTATAACTTGTCAACTTTACCATCACAACTTGGTTGATGCCAGGCAAATGTTAGTAAGGTAATGAATATTTCCTATATCGGATAAAAATCGCCATGGCGATAATCCATGCAGCAGAAAAATCAAAATTGAAACTTGGAATTTTCATACAAATTTGTAAATCATTACTGATTAAAGAAGTGAATTTTTTTTTCCGTACCTTACATATGATGTAAAAATAAATTATTTTTATATTCGTTCGTCGCGGTAGAAGCCTCAGTTTTATAGCTAGATCCATATCAGATATACTACTGATGACCTCTTCTAAAGATCACAATGTTTCTCTGATTCACCCACTGGGTTGACAAAACGATTAATTTTACATATCACAATTTTAGAATTAAGTTAACTAAGTTGGCAGACAGTGTTGGGATGATCTACTCTAAGAGTCGAGTCGAAAAATTTCATGCACACCAACTCCCTCTCCTACAAATTAGTAAATTAGTAATTTATATCGTTTTCAACTCTTTTCAGCTAAATGTGAACGAGTCTAACGCAATCAGTAGTGCCAATTATTAGTTGTATACTAAGAACATACAATTATAAATTATATATGAATATATATTATATTTATCATGAATTCTAGATTGAATTCTAGGGTTTTTTTTATTACAAATCTCATCATTTAGGAAATCGATAAAGAATTCTTTGATATTCCGTTGTAACTAGTCTAAACCGAGCATATTTTACTGAACTTCACTTATATTTTCTTTGACTTAAAGCTGCTTTTGACATTGTTGAAGACAATTATTAGCAACTATTTAGGACCATTACGTTTATATAGCTTTTATTTAGACAAGGGAAAACACACAGAAAACTTTTAGTTGGTTGCACCTTAATAGAGTTCACGTGAAAGTTGGTGCAATTAGTGGACCGGATATTAAGGCATCCTGGCGGACACGCACAATTGGCTAGCCAAAGAGTTCTTACCGTTTACAGTCCTGTTACAGTCCTGTTAAATAGGGGCCAAATTATCGCACTAATATTTGGCTTATGCGTAGCTGGAGTTGAACTCGCACCTGTGATTTGCCACGCACAAGGCGTATATACTGGAAAGAGGCCTAAGTACGAATGCATGTTAAGCATAATTAGGCTTAATTTGTCATAATGATTTAAACTGCGCACCGAGGCAAAACAGTTGAAATGGGCTGCACGAAAGCAGCAGTAGCAACATAAAAAAAATAAAAGCAGCCATACTATTCCCAATTTTGGCAGGCATGAAAATTGCGCAGCTTGAGAAGCTTCACAAGTTAAATGAGCCCGGCAAATGTCAGGTGCTTGTCTGTTTCTCGGGCTCTCAGGCTGTCGCCAAGGTGAACATTTTCTTGGGTTGCTTTAAGAGTTGTGTGCCTTGACATTGAACGCCTCTGGGCTGTTACGTGGGCGTGACCGCATGGTCGCCTACGTGTGTGTGTGTTTTATGTTGGTTAAATGCCAGCAAAATACAACATATAAATTTGCGCCTGAAACACGTACGAAATTATGAAGAACTGCCTCAACACATACACACACACATACACAGGTCACAGGGTGACACCTAACATTGGCACACACATACTCGCATGTTGCCACAAAATTTATGTGGGATGTCGTAAATGAAATGCCAACCAGGCAACGTCTGTCTCTGCGCCCTTTTTAGAAGGCCACAACATTTTAATGCTCTCTTCTTATTAACATATTCGATGTAATTACGCACGTTTTTGACATTTGACAGTGCCGTACATAAGTATGCCAATGGGGTCAAGTTATTAAACAGATACCGCCCTAACGGTATACGGTATACGGTATAAAGTCTACACTGTATGGGTGCGATTAAGAGAACGTGAAATAGACAAACTTCTTGACACGCAAGTTTGCAAAAATATGATGAATGATGACAAACTAATGGGCGATAAGGCGCAGAAGATTAACGTTCCTGCGGGCAAAGGCGCAAAAAACTAGACACAAAGTCTACGGCATGTCCTTGATAACGCTGATGATAATGGCGCGTTGTGGCTAACAATTCAATAATAAAAAAATAAAAATAAATAATAACAAGAGGGAACACATGTCCTTGCGGTACCGAAGAGTAAATACCCTTGCAAACATGTGACAGATGTGTGCTTCATACAAATACAAAATATATAAGTTCTATATAAGTTAGAATTTAGTGACGCTTAAAACGGACGTCTCTGCTTGGAAAATGTTAGGAATAAAATGTTTTTCTTAAATAAATTAATTTTTCGTTTTATGGTATTTATGTTAAGCTATATGATATAAAACTATGTTGATAAAATTAAGTATATACATATGTATAAAATGATCCTTTAAGCTGCATGCTTTTTTTTCAAAAAATATGAAAAAAAAAAATTGTTTTCAAATATGCATCGATTTTAAATATAGAATCGATGTTAATGAAAAATCATGAACAGAATGTCATCAAACATGAAAATCGGTTAAGTTTTGACAAATTTATGAGTGTCTCAAATATAAGACCAATGTGTCCAAAAGCTTTACATGTATAAATTTTTTTTAAATTTTGGCATGATTTTTGACAAAAAAAATTGACCCCCTCAGAATCAGGTTAAATGTTGTTTTGTATGCTATCTGGAGCTAGCAATTCGATTAAAAATACTAACTGCCAATTTTATTTTTCAAAAAATATGAAACACTTTGTCTGAAGAGGATAACTAAAAGTATATTTCTTCAATAGCGTCAAATAAAATTGCGTTCATCTGGGCGGACAGACGGACATTGCACAAATCCAATATACTAGTTTCATTGCGAGGACGAGTATAAAAAGGCGAGGATAACTTTAAAACATTACCATGTATATTGACTTAGATGCCGATACTAATCAAGCATATATTGTTTGTGGAGTCAGAGATGTTTCCTTCTATACGTTACACGCTTTGTTACAAAATACTTATGCCTTTTGGAAGGGTATAACAAGAGCGCGCCGCAGGTTAGCCTGACCAATAGATAAACGGGTTTGCGGCTATTGTTGCTGGTTGCAAGGCGAACAGAACTCACCGTAGTTTGCGGTGCCGCATAACGGATACAATCACCAGCATGTTGCCCAGTATGGCGGCAAGTATAATGAAACCAATAATGAAACACTTGACGATGACAAATGTCAAATGCGCACTGCCCGTTTCGGCAGCGGCAGCGGCAGAGCTGCCATTGTCCTGTGCCTGTCCAGCGCCGACATCGTCCAACGGAACTGAGCTGCTGCCACCGCCGGCAATACTCTCATCGACATCGATGAGTCCATCGGCAACGAAATTCAAATAGCTAGCGTGGGAAGCTGCCGCCGATGCTGATGCTGATGCTGATGCCGATGCCTCCAGGAGTAGTGGCATGTAAATGGGTTGTGACTTTGCCCCTGGCCCGCCATCCTCAAGCAGAGTCCTTGCCGCATTTGTCGCTGTTGCCGTTAGTTTGCGTATAAGGGTCATAGTGATGGCAAAACGTTATTGTTGCTGTCGTAACGGGGATGTTGGTGCAAAGTTAGTCCTTGAATCCAATGCAATTATTGGCTTGCCACTCACTACTGACAAGTTCCCCTATAGCACTCTTGTAAATGGGGGCACACGCTGTAAAGGACATGTTGATTGTAACTGTCATTTGTCGTTGTTACTGTTGCCGTTGACTGCCTTTTTTTGCTGTGCCAAGTCTGCAATTGAAAAGATATCAACGATTTATTAGCGCTCATATTTCATTTATTGTCGCATTTAGATCTATATTTTGTTGCGATATTTATTCGATGTGTATCAATTTAACATTTGTTGTGCCAGTTTAATGAAGCACAATGTGCCAACGAATTATCTTCAATCTGCCTGCGGGGCAAAACGGGGCGTGGCTGACACGCAACCACTGCTAAGCCAGTCGCCCACAATTTGTAGAACATGCAAATCTAAACCAGTCCCATAAACACCTTGTGGCTTTGATGGCATTGTATAAATTGTATAACCTGAGGCACTTGGCTACCAAAATTTCCACACAACAACAACAAGCACAACAAAAGAAACAACAACAAGACATTCGCATAAAGCTTTAGCTGAGCCATTGGCTGAGAACTGCCAATGAAATTTGCTTCCTACACAGGAATCTCAAATTGTCTGTGTTGGCGTGGCCAAGCGCCCAACGTAATCTCACTCAACTCAATTGGCTTAATTTGCCATAAATAGCGCCAATGTGTCTGCTGGATGTGAAATTTTCTGTGGCGCCAGCAAACGCGACAAAATACACGTCCTTCCGCTTACCGACAGCTGTTGCCTGTCAATATTTTATCCTTAACGAATGTCAACTTTCAAATTATCTACATATTCGTACTCGTACTCGTATTCATGTTCATACTTGTACCCACAAGCATACTCTTATGCAAACTTTTGCTATTTAATAAGCTGCAGCTCTCGGATAACTTTGAATCAAACATTTCTGATAAGTTCCACAGTCGCATTTCCCATTGGCTAAGATTTCAAGAGGGGTAAGAGAGAGAGAGAGAGAGAGAGAGAGAGAGAGACAGGTAAAAATAAAAGCGCATTGATTTTTTTTCTTAAAAATAAAACAAACAAAAATTTAACAAAAAATTTTAAATCAAAGCCCTGTGTTTATGAGGTACTAATTTAAAAAAAAAAACTGTATATTTCCTACTAACAATTTTATGTGTGACAAAAATCGAATTGCTTTTGGCATAAATATTGCTATTTGCAGATGTGAGAGTGGATAAGTTATCTTTTGATTTGCTTCCGGTTAAGCAAACATTTGCGGCTTTGACTTGCGAGTCCCTTAAGTACAGCAAACATTAGATGCTAATGTACTTGTGTGTATGTGTGTGTGTATGGGCGTAAGCTAGCTAACAAAATATATAGCTGATGGGATTGTGTGTTGTGTGTTTTGGGTGCTCCACCTCTAGGTAAATGAATTCCGTGTCGACACGCACACACAAAAGCGCGGGCACGCTTTCATTTTCCATTTGCACCGATTGAAGTGAACTTTAAATCAATAACAAAAAGAAATATAAAAAAAAACACGAAAATCTTGAAATATGTCACGCGGTTGTGCTCTGTTGCTTGCCAAGTGCTTTTGTCAACCACATTGACAATGCTTCAGAACAATACAACAGCAAAAACAACATAATAGCTGCAGCTGCCTCACAAGTGCCCAGTGGCTTCGGGTTGAGGATGCGATGGAGCAAAAGGAGCGGAATATGCATGAAGTCGATTGGGATTGGTTGCCCTTCTGTTGTTCACAGGCAGAATACATCAGTCCTCAAGGTAAGGACATCTCAAACCACAGACGTTTCTCAGCCCACTCCCGGTCCCAGGCACGGCCTCAGGCTTGGACTCAAGCCCAGTTCCATTTTCACTTCTAGTCCAGATTGCTGCCCGACTCGCGCGCGCTTTTTACGCTTTCTTTTCGTTTTTTCTTTTCGAGTTTTATTTGTTGTTATAGTATCTGGGATTTGGCAGCGCTTGTTTGCTTTTGGGATTCATTCATTCTGTGTATACAAGAAGGGCAATGTACAATGGCAGAGAAATTAATATTTCAGTTTTAGCTCGGAGCAATACGAACTACAATACGAACAGGTATAACTAAAAAAATAACTGGTAAAAAAATAACCACTAAAGCTATAAATATTGTGGAATGTGTACGTTGCGATCAGAGATATATCTTAACTCCATAATCAATAATTGTTCATATTTGCTGGCTAATATAAACTTCAAATCATCGAAATTTATTTTAAAATGTATATTTGAAGCAAGATAGATATATATAGATATATATAGATAGATAGATAGTAAAAATAGAGAGAAAGAGATTATAATGATTATTATACTATTATATTAGGTCAAAAATTTACTTTTGTACTCATCATAAAAAAGGCACTAGAATTCATGAGAATCACGTAGAGCGGCCTTAATATTTTCAATTGGTAATGTAAAATAAACACAGTGTTTGGTGTTTTGCGTCTTGTAATTAGTTTTAGATAATTGTTATTTTCAAGAAAAATTTATTTATTTATTTTAAAAAAATTCGAAATATACTACATTTTATACTACATTTTATAATTAGCTTGCCCTTTTGTATCTCTTTGCCCCATTGTACAGGGTTTCTTTTCGAGTTTATGGGTTGGTGGGTCAGTGGGTCGTTCACACGACGCCTCATTCATATTGTGACGGGATGTGATTCATTTCTTTTGGGTCCCGGCTCCGGCTCCAGCCGGGATTGGCCATTGTTGAGGTGCAATGGAGAATGATTCGCTGGCTGCTACCTGCCTCACAAGACTTGAATATTCTTTTGCTTGTTGGCTTATAAGTTATTTATTCGTACTTATTCTTGCTTATTTGAATTTGCCAGTGTTTATTTACAGCTGAGCATTGGCTGTAGCTAGACGCCAGTTATTTACATTGGATAGCAGATGCTATTCACTTACACACTCAAACATTCTAACAGCCAACACACACAAACACCCACACATAATCATACAGAACAACTAAACACATTTTTATTGAATAAAGACACCAATTGGTTGTTTCTGCTTGTTGGCTTGGAATAAGGTCAATTGTTGGCTAATATTGGGCTTTGATTACTTTTTTGTGTGGAATCTGTGGGCGGTTAATATTTTGCGCTGCTTTTAATTAACTTTTTATTTATGCAGGCAATACGATTTTAAAACAGATTATCATTCCAGCACTAATTGAATTCGTTTTTAAAGTGGCTTTAACAAAGTACCGAAATACCGATCAACTTGTAAGTCTGCAGCGTCCCAACTTGGGTCATTTATCAAGGCAGTATTAATGTGTCCGGCAGCGACAGCAACAAGGACGTGGACACAAAAATATTGCTCAAGTCTTTGTCCAGATGCGAATTAATTGAGTGCTAAAAGTGCCAAAGACAAAGGCGAGATGCTCAGATAAAAAGGACGACCAGAAGGACAAATGAAATCAAGCGAACATTTTTGCTTACCAAACAACAAATCGAACCGAAAGCATAAACAAATCGAATGCCAACGAATCGAAACTAATTGGGCGCCTCGAAATATGCAAAGATAAAGCCGCAGCGGCCAGCGGACCGAAAGGTCGTCGGCGGTAAGGAAAACAAGGGAAAAACTTGGTTTATAGCGACCATTTGATAAATCAAATAGAAACGGAAACAAGAAACTTTGGGCTGTCGAACATGAACAACATGGCGTATTTTGTTGCAGTGTGGGTGTGTCTTTGAGGCTTAGTGTGTGTGTGTGTGTGTGTGT